>JBBPBX010016283.1:25121-38019 GCA_038048925.1 Garcialebias charrua
GTTACAATTATTTCCAATTCCCCCTCGTTGCTCTGCGATGGGGAAAAAGGTGTTAGTTTATGACAGGTCAGAGAAAATATTTTTGTTTAAGACCATCACATTTTATTTGAGGTTATGCCAGCAGAACTCTGCTGGATGCTGCAAAGATGCAACACATATCTGCACATTCTGTTTCTACTAATCCTCACAAATGATGAAGCATTCTGCATGAGCTTTGCTAAATTTTTCTGGACAGTCGCACGATGTCTATTTTAAATGCATTCCAGCTGTAAAGAAATGAAAAGACACAAATGTCAGCCCCCACCTAGCCTTAATATTCAGGGGCTAAATGGCTTTTCAGTGACTGGCTCTGGCAAAGTGGCAGGCCGGCTAGTTGGCTGACTGACTGACTCGTGAGAGAAAGGAAAATGGAGTTTGCGACTGGCTGAAACCAGTTAGACCCTTTCCTGACATTTGCCTCCACCTGCAAGCCAGAGAGAGACGAGAGGAACAAAAGAAATTTACAGCGATAGAAAAAAAAAATTGTGACATGGGACTAAAAGAGTGTCAAAGAGAGCTTTAAGTTGGAAGAAAAAGAAAAGACAGAAAGAGAGAGGGAGAGACGTGACCAGGAGCTGTGTTTCCAGCAGTGATTTTACTGTCTATTGAAGCAGAAAGCACTGAACTTTAGATGAAATATTAATTCAGAGCAAGAGAAACAGAGGGATGGAGAAAATAAAACACATAAAAAGCTTGCTGGTAATAACCACCTCCATTTTAATTAGTTCCTCCTTTCATTCCATTTCCTCCTTCTCCTACTTGGACTCTGCAGATGTAAAAGTTAATTAGGGAATAACAATCATTCGAAATTATTGCCCATTACCTAATTATTTAGGTTATCACAGTAATCATTATTACTCTCTGAAAACACCAACCACACATCAACACCACATGAAAATGTTCAAACCATTTATTTATTTCATTTTGGGACTCCATACTGTTCTGGTTGTTTCCCCTGTACAGAGGTTTTCAGGTTTAATTAACACAAGGTGCTGTCCAGGCCTGAGGCAGGTTGCACACACATGGATCTGCCTGAATGAGAAAGCTTTCATTCAGACTAAATGCATCAATTTGTTGCCTTCAAGAAAAGACGCCTCAGAGTTCAGCCCCGCCTCGACTCACTCTGTTTGTGCTAACTCATCTGCAGTGATTGCATGAAGGTGGGCAGAGGATTTATCACACTTCACCAGGATGTCATATTGTAAAGTTTGCAGATGATACATCGGTGGTTGGATGCTTTAAAAACAAAGATGAGTCCAGCTACAGGCAGAACGTGGAACACCTGCCTCATGTATGAACGGTGCGTACGCACAAAAACCTTGCGTACGCCATTTTCCACGCAAAACTCCGTATCAAAACAGAACTGAACGTGGAAATGTGCGCAGCTCCACGGCAACTCCAAGGCTGGCGTACGCAAGTTTCTGTGGTTTTGGTTCCATTGGCAACACTTACAGGTGATTCTGAGAAACTGTTCATGATGTGAAAATAATTATTATTCCCACCAAACACACATGATTAACAATTATTACATCCACATGGACGCAATTAGATGAGTGGATACAAAAGCATGCGCAAAATAGTGGCAACAATATTGACAACAATGGCCTTATGAGGTGCGGTTCGTTTAAATAAGAAGTTGACCAAGCTATACTAACATGCCTAGATAGGTCACTGGGAAGCGCGTTCGCCTTCCGTCCCAAACCTCATGAGTTCAATTCCCGCATGGTACAACGTTTTTTTTTTTTTATTCATTCCAGATTTAAAAAACACAAGAAAACTATTTACAAAACAACAAGAAATCTTCTGCTTCCTTTCATTTCATGTATTGTTTTATTTCTTGTTGTTCTTTTTAAATAGTTTTCTTGTGTTCTTTAAATCTGGAATGAATTAAAAAAAAACGTTGCACCGTGTGGGATTTGAACTCATGAGATTTGGGACGGAAGGCAAACGCGCTTCCCAGTGACCTATCTAGGCATGTTAGGATACCTTGGTCAACTTCTCGTTTAAAAGTGGGTGGTTCGTTCGAAACCCCCGAACCCCCCTTGCCTACGCGTGCCAAATAAAACCTTTTTCTGTGCCTCTACCTCACTCAGAAGTGTCTCCAGTTCACAGTCCGTGAAGTTCCACTTTTTTCCACGTTTCGACATGATTTGCAATAGAGCAAAGACAACATTCCTCTGGTGCAAGGCATATTTAAATGAATTTGCATATTTATATGGAGGCGTGTCAAAGGCGGAGTCGGCCACTCTGTCATGTGCGCTCAATTCCACGTTGATTGTGATGTACAAAAGCAATGTGCGTGGATTCCGGCGTACGCACAGTTTGATACATCTGGATTTTTTTGTGCGTACGCCGTTTTCTGGATTTGACCGTACGTGACTTTTCAGTAAGAAGTCCACACAAGTCTTTGTACATGAGGCCCCTGGAGAGCTGGTGCAGGAAGAACTTTCACATCAATGTGAAGAAGATGGAGATGGCCGTGGACTTCAGACGGAACAAACACACCTACCCCATATGAACTTAGGAGGATCTGCGGTGGAAGTGGTCTCCAGCTACAAGTACTTGGGTGTACACATGAATGATAACCTCAGCTGGAGCAACAACACCACCAGCCTGATCAAGAAAGGTCATCAGAGACTCTACTTCCTCAGGCGGCTGAGACGAGCTGGTCTGAGCAGCCCAGTCCTCACCTCCTTCTACAGGTGTGCAGTGGAGAGCATCCTGTGCTCCAGCATCAACGTGTGGCATGGAGGTTGCACAGTTGCAGAAAGAAAAGCTCTGCAGAGAGTGGTGAAGGCTGCACAAAAGTCTGTTGGAGTCAGTCTCCCCACCGTCACAGACATCTACACCTCCAGATGCCGTAAGAGGGCCACCTGCATCATGAAGGACCCCACTCACCCAGCACACATGTCATAGTCTGTCCCCTAGTTGTCTGGTGTTTCTGTGTTTTCCGCCGTTCTTCTTTATTGTGTTTGTTTTCATTCTGCTCTTTGTGTGCTTTCTGTTTCTTGTACTTTGTCATTTTTGTGCTTTGTCTCTGTTGTCATTTTCTCATTCACTCCTCAGCCTGCCTCTCCAGCCTTTAATCATTTATACTTCTCCCTTATCAGTTACCTGTCCAGCTGCACTCATTATCCACTCTGTTGTATAAAAACTCCTTCCATCCACCTTCAAACCGTCCAGTCAATGTTCTGTTTTGTTCAGACAATATGGTCCTCCTCTGTTCCTGTCCAGAAGATCTGTCCAAGTCTGTACCTGTCCTGTTTTGCCTGATCTCATTTGTAAGTTTTGCTGCCATGCCATGCCAGGCAGTACAGCCCTCCTTCACTGGAGGAGCTGGAACGTTGGCAGGCTTCTGTGGTGGCGATGTACCTGCAGCCGCCCAGCCGTGAGGAGGTCCAGATGGACGCTCCTCACTCCTGCCTGCCTGAGGATGTCACTTCAGCAGCTCTCCTGACTCCTCCATACCTGCTGCAGCTCTGACTCCTCTACCACCTGCCTGCCCTGCTCCTTGCCGCCGCAGAAAGAGAGGTCGACGTGGGACCCAAGCCCTCTCTCTGCCTGAATCAGCTAGCTCTGCTCCTGAAGCCCCCAACTCAGTTTCTGCGGCCCCTCCAGCTGCAGAGCCTCTGGTCTCACCACCCGGCTCTTCTGGTCTCACCTCCCGCTCGGGCTCTTCTGGTCTCACCTCCCGCTCGGGCTCTTCTGGTCTCACCTCCCGCTCCGGCTCTTCTGGTCTCGCCACCTGCACCGACTCTTCTGGTCTCACCGCCCACTCCGGCTCTTCTGGTCTCGCCACCCGCTCCGGCTTGTCTCGTCTCGCCATCTGCAGACCCCACACCGGACTTGCCGCCTGCAGAGTAGACCCTATGCCGGAGTCGTCGCCTGCAGACCCCACATCGGACTCGCCGCCTGCAGACCCCACGCCGGACTCATCGCCTGCAGATTCCTCGGCTTTAGAACACAACTCATCGGCTGCAGACTCTTCGCCTGACTCATCGGCTGCAGACCACGACTCAACGGCTGCAGACTCTTCGCATGACTCCTCGGCTGCAGACTCCTCGGCTGCAGACCCCTCGCCCAACTTGTCGCCTGCAGAAACCGACTCGGCTGCACCCTCTTCGCCCGCTGACTCCTTGGCTGCAGACTCCTCGCCGACTCGTCGCCTGCAGACTCATCTGCAGACTCCTCGCCTTACTCGTCACTTGCAGACTCTTTGCCCGACTCCTTGGCTGCAGACTCATCGCCTGACTCGACAGCTGCAGACTCATCGGCTGACTAGACGCCTGCAGACTCATTGCCCGACTCCTCGGCTACAGACTCCTCGCCCAACGACTCCTCAGCTGCAAACTCATCGGCTGATTCAACGGCTACAGACTCATTGGTCAACTCCTCGGCTGCAGACTCATCGCACGACTTATCGGCTGCAGACTCATCACCTGCAGACTCTTCGCCCGACTATTCATTGGCTGCCGACTCTTCGCCCAACTGCTCGTCGTCTGCCGACTCTTCACCCAACTACTTTTCGGCTGCTGACTCTTCGCCCGACGACTCATCGACTGCCGACTCTTCGCCCGATGACTCATCGGCTGCCGACTCTTCACTCGACAACTCATCGGCTGCTGAACCCAGGCCCGACCTCTCGGCTGCCGACTCTTCACCCGACCTCGCAGCTACTGACATCTCTGGCCCTACAGCTGCCAGCACGCCATCTCTGGCCCCATTCCACCCTTACCTAAACTCTGGTCCCACGCTGGATGGTCCCCGGGCCGTCCATCTGAACTCTGGTCCCGTGCTGAACGGTCCTCGGGCCGTCCACCTGAACTCTGGCCTTGGTCTGGACGGTCCTCGGGACGTCCACCTTATCTCTGGTCTTGCTCTGGACAGTTTCCTGGCTGTCCCTTGCTTTGAACGTTGCCTAGGGCTGTTCACATGTATTTGTTTTGGTTTCTCTTGCTCCCAGGTCTAGCCCTGTCTGTTTTTGTTTAGATTTTGTCCATGCCCTCCATCCTTGTGTTTCCCCCCTCCTCGCACCTGTTCTGTGTTTTTTGTGTTGTGGTCCTAGGGGAGGTCGGGAGCCATCCCTTGAGAGAGGGGTTATGTCATAAGCTGTGTTTCCATCCATTTTCATTTCGATTTTTGAGCTAATTTTTGAAATCTCGCAAATATGTAAATACAAATTAATGCGAAGCAGAAGTGTTTCCATCTGCTGGCTTGAAGCGCATCTACCAAGCCACGCACAGCGTCATTACGTCAGACGTCAGCGTCATTACGTCAGACGTCAGCACTGCGCATGTCTACAGTAAACAGGAAGTAGCAGTTGAAAACAGAACCTGGCCACACATCTCGTCAAAATGGAGAGAATATTTCAGGTACGTGTTGCTATCGGTCGAGTTGTATTTATTCTGTCATACAAACTAGTTTTAGCGATGTTACATGTTGTCCGGAGCGGAAACAGCTGATCAGTCACGTGACGTGAATGTTCGCTTCGGCAGCACGAGTCGGCAAATGTGTTTCCATCTGTCGCTGTGCGCATCTGCTCATTTCCGAACATCCCAAAAACCACCTCAAGCGAGCGTATAAACTTTTTGGCGAACTTGAGAAAGTAAATACGGATTTTGCCGTTTCCATTAAGCTTTTCTGCTGCGATACTTCAAAATGCGCACCTAGAAACCTTGATGGAAACACGGTTACAGTCTGTCCCCTAGTTGTCTGATGTTTTCCCCCGTTCTTTATTGTGTTTGTTTTCATTCTGCTCTTTGTGTGCTTTCTGTTTCTTGTTCTTTGTCATTTTTGAGCTTTGTCTCGGTAATCATTTTCTCACTCACTCCTCAGTCTGCCTCTCCTGCCATTAATCATTCACACCTGTCCCTTATCAGTTACCTGTCCAGCTGCACTCATTATCCACTCTACCTCTGTTGTATAAAAACTCCTTCCATCCACCTCCAAACCGTCCGGTCATTGTTCTGTTTTGTTCAGACAACACGGTCCTCCTCTGTTCCTGTCCTGAAGATCTGTCCAAGTCTGTACTTGTCCTGTTTTGCTGCCACGCCCGCATTTTGCTTTTGTTGTTTAAAATAAATTTATTTTAATTTTAAAATCCTGCCTTCGCTCTCTTGCCTGCATATGGGTCGTAAACACGAGGATTGTGACAACACACACTTTTTGCCCCGCTCCTCTCAGGCAGAAGGTGGAGGATCATGAAATTTAGAACCACTAGACTGAGGATCAGCTTCTACCATGAGGCTGTTGAATGACTCATGAATCTCTAACCAGAATAATCACTGTGAAAAAAAATCACTGTAATTAACTTTGATTGTTGGTATGTGCTGCTGATCTCACACTGCTGATTATTTCATGCTGCTGTATTCATTCATTCATTCATACTCATCCACCTACAAGGACTCATGTTCAAGCTGCTGTTGTTCGATGTATTGTTTTGCACTACTGTATTCATATATCTTAGATCTTTTATTTTTTGGCATTACCGTTTAGCATATTTCTTAGTTTATATCTTAGATCCTTATATACTATTTCTTTTTATATTTTTGCTACTGTTGGATGTAAATGGGACCCTGTGCACACAATTTTGTTCCATCTCATGTACAACATGTGATGTGAATGACAATAAAGAACCTTGACCTTGACCTATGACATTCATTTAATGCAAACCCAAACTGCTCAAATTGAATGTATTTTGTGTGAAATTTCTGCAAAAATAAGTGTCATTATTTTAAAAACAGTATAAAAGACCAAACACAATTCAATTTCTATACTACCATGTCATGAAAGGATGGTTCAGATTTTCTGTGGACGTTTCTTAAAGCAATGAATATCTTACCTGTTTCAGATAGCTCTTTGACCAAAGTGAGTTTGGAGAAATGCAAGTTTAGTTTTGCTTAGATTGATCAAATAACAGCAGCTTGCAAAACAAAAACCACTGTCATGATGAAGTGAGGGTTTCTAACGCTCCAGCTGCTGTTTGGTCAAAAGGAGCCATGAGGCCCAACTGAAGCAATAGGTGTCATTTTGACCCAGGGCAGCAGGAGGGTTAAAACAGCATTCACATAAACGGCTATGAAATGTTTTAATTGAAGCAGTAAGCTGGGGCCTCATGTATCAACGGTGCTTACGCACAAAAACCTTGCGTACGCCATTTTCCACGCAAAACTCCGTATGTATCAAAACAGAACTGAACGTGGAAATGTGCGCAGCCCCACGCCAGCTCCAGGGTTGGCGTACGCACGTTTCTGTGGTTTTGGTTCCATTGGCGACACCTAGAGGTGATTCTGAGAAACTGTTCATGATGTGAAAATCATTATTGTTCACACCAAACACACATGATTAACAATTATTACATCCACATGGACGCAATTAGAATATAACTATTCTATGATTTGGTTAATTATAACATTTTGTTGCTTATGTATAAGGCACATAAAGGCATGTTGCCTGACAATATTCAAACACATTTTGTTAAAAGAGAGAGTGTATATTTTCTTAAAGGAATTGAGATGTTTGTGAAGCCTTATTTTAGTAGTAGTTTGAAGGAACGATCCACAAAAATTCAGAGAATAGGATTGTGGAATGGTTTGGAAGATACTGTTAAGAATGCCAGATCACTGTGTACATTTAAAGGTGCTATGTGTAACTTTCTGTAGAGTGCAGAACTTAGAAAAATTTTCAACAGGCAAAGCATTCTGATCCCTCCCCCTCAGAGCCATATATGGCTCTGAGGGGGAGGCTCTGCTGAGATTCAAATTCAAGCTCTGTTTTTATTGGCTGATTCAAATTCAAGCTCTGTTTTTAATTGGCTGGTTACAAACTCTGTTTTTATTGGCTGTCATTGTCCTGGTCACTCTGTGTTTTTAGTGTTTTTATAAATGCTGATAGAGAAGCAAGGGGACTATAGTTTTTTTCAGAGATTACTTTGTCTAACATCAGTTTGTCAGTAGATAGTGACAGAGTGAAGAAATATGTTAAAAATATATTGTTTGAAAAGTTACAGACTACATTACAATCTTACATACCCCAGCTTTAAGAGACTGATAAAGACGAGGTTCTTGGAAGAATATGGGAATCGTTAATACATATATCTACTTAAGTTGTTGTCTGATTTGATTAAGATGTTTGAGTTTTTATGTTTTTAATTTAGCTAGATTGTTATTTTCTTTTTGAAATAAAATTTTATATATATAATTTGATTTACATTAGAATTGAGTAAAAAGGGGCAGTTTTCATAAGACTAGTTCTTCTTCTGCCACCTTTCATTTTATTTAATTTACTTTTTGTTATTGTATTGTATGTATAATTGTCATGTTTTTAAATGAAATGAATAAATTTTCAAAAAAATAAAAATAAATAACAAAATAACCTGCAAAAGATATAAAAAACAGAAAGACTGAATAGTCTTGCACAGCTTCAATTCTTGTTTTTTGGTTATTTTTAGCTGTTTTAGCAGTTGAAAAACGTGATGCATGATGGGACAAGACGACATTCCTCTGGTGCAAGGCATATTTAAATGAATTTGCATATTTATATGGAGGCGTGTCAAAGGCGGAGTCGGCCACTCTCTCATGTGCGCTCAATTCCACGTTGATTGTGATGTACAAAAGCAATGTGCGTGGATTCCGGCGTACGCACAGTTTGATACATCTGGATTTTTTTGTGCGTACGCCGTTTTCTGGATTTGACCGTTTTCAGTAAGAAGTCCACGCAAGTCTTTGTACATGAGGCCCCTGGTCTGCAGCCCCAGCTAAATAAACTCTGTTTCTCCAAACTGTCACCTACTGTATAGTGGTGCTTGAAAGTTTGTGAACACTTTATGATTTTCTATATTTCTGCATAAATATAACTTAAAACATCATCAGATTTTCACACAAGTCCTAAACGTAGATAAAGAGAACCCAGTTAAACAAATGAGACTAAAACATTATATTTAGTCATTTATTTAATTGAGGAAAATGATCCAAAATTACATATTGGTGAGTGGTAAAAGTATGTGAACCTCTAGGATTATCAGTTAATCTGAAGGTTAAATTAATACTTGTACCACACACAAATATGTAATATTGGACCATTTTCCTCAATATATAAATGACTAAATATAGTATCTGTGTCTCATTTGTTTAACTGGGTTCTCTTTATCTACTTTTTAGGGCTTGTGTGAAAATCTGATGATGTTTTAGATCTTATTCATGCAGAAATATAGAAAATCATAAAGGGTTCACAAACTTTCAAGAGCCACTATAGGTGACAGTTTGAAGAAACAGAGTTTATCTTGGTGGGGCTGTGGACCAGAGCTGATATTTTAGGTCATTGTGAAAAATAATGAAAAATTTAAAAGGTTCACAAACTTTCATGCACCACTGCAACAAGTAAGATATTCACTGTTCACAGAGAAACACACTTTAAAAAGATCTGAACTACTGCTTTAAAGCGGATCTACAAAGTATAAGCAGCTTTTCAGGGAAGTGATTTGACCTTTCTTTAGTTTTATAAGGGCAACATTAGAGTCACATTAGCCTTGTTATCCAGCCGGTGGTCCTCTCCTGAGCCCGTTCACATGATTTATTCCTGCTGTGTCACTCTGGGTTCACGCAGCTTGTTCCTCCATGACTGAACTGAGCAGTAGAGGAAACTTTCCAAACATCTGAGCTGCTCATATGCTTTTTTTTATATAAAGTGGTGTCTTGCTGATGTTCAAGTTGTCGTAAAACTGGAGTCCACGACTTTTGTTGATGTTCAGTAAAGTGACTTGCTGCAGGTATGTTGTCTTTAGCAGCTCACTAAAATTACCAAATTATCTCACACATCTAAATGTGAGCAAAATACCCCAGGTCTGAGCAGGAGGCCTGAGAGACGAAAGGAAAAGATGTCCACTGTGTGGAAAAGAACACAGGTGCAGTATTGCATTAAAGCTTCAGAAAGAACAGCTGCTAACAGCAAGTCATAAAAATGAGTGATCAAACGCCCAGATCTGCAGATGGATGGACGTGTTTTGGGGTAAACCCTTGCATATTTTATACATTTAAAATAGCACATAGGCTACTGTATAAAACCAGGTCAAATTTTGACAAGCAGCATCTGTTAAAGTCATCGCTCAGTGGAGTTTTGCTCCTGAGCAAAAAAATCTGCAAATCTTTTAGTTTTAAAAATAATATGAAGAAATATCAAATATACTCAACACTGCAATATTATTACCGTAGATAATCAATGGGGTAGAAACAGGACAGCCGACATGGGATCCAAAAGTCCCAGGTTCGATCCCCAAGCATTCCCACATGCCGTGGTGTCTCTGAGCAAGACACTCAATCTCGAATTGCTCCCTGGGTGCTTACACAGCTGCACATGCTCCACATGGGTGTCTCCCAGGTGTGATGGGTTAAATGCAGAGAATCAATTTCAGCATTGTCTGGGAACACACAGTGATGACAACACATAGCCATTTATTTTATATATTTATTAATGCTATCGGGGCAGCTGTGGATGAGTGGTTACAGCAGTTCTCCTCCAATGGGAGAGTTGGAGGTTTGATGCCACCAGCAGCCACATGTTGAAGTGTCCATGGGCAAGACAATGAACCCCTCATTTTCTCTGTTGTGTGTCCCATCAGTGTATGAATGTGATCTAAAGCTCTGATTAGTCTCCACAGATACAGATTCAGATGATCCTTGTGGAGATCTAGTAGAGTGATGGTGAAGTGGAGACGCAGAAGTTAAAGAAGATGGGCATGTGATTGGAAAGTCTCTGGTTCAACTCCCCTCAACGACGACAACATCAAAATGTGAGTGGGGAAGGTGAATAACCTACACCTGCCTCCACCCTTGTTTGCCCCACTGTGGGCACATGAGCAATGCCCTTAACCAACGTACACCATCTGCTTCATCAGGCGCCATAGTCATCAGCTCTCTGCTCCACACAGAGGGCTGTGGTAGCTCAGTGGTCTATGGTTGTGTCAGGAAGGACAACCATTGTAAAAACAAATGTCAAGTCTTTGTGCGAGTTAGTTCACTGTGGCAACCCCTGAAGAAGGGAGCAACGGAAAGAAGAAGGAAAAAAATAGAGTTCTGTATGAATGTGTGTGTGCATAGTAGAGTGCAGTATATAGATCTATATACAGGTAGTCCTCGACTTATGACGGTCTCGAGTTACAACATTTTGTGGTTACGACACGTATCTCCATAAAAGAAAATATGTAAAAAATTATTTTGAATTTTTTTATTTTGAAAGCCGAGTTCTGAGTTCCTTCCGGTTTTGATGGCAGAAGCAGTAGCTTGACGGTAGCCTGGTTAAAACCAGACCCTTGTCCTTCACTTCGCTTCGGACTAGGGTCTGGGACTTCTCCACTGAGAAACGATTCTTGCTGGAGGCGTGGCCTCTGCCTGAGGAACAAAACCATTGGATCTTAGAAAAATTTTGAACAGGGAAAGCATTCTGCTCCCTCCCCCTCAGAGCTCTGCCGAACTTGACATCTGCTCCGCCTCCTGCTGAATTTTCTCTCGCTGCCTGCATTCTGTGTTTATAACGTTTGAAAAAAATTAAATAAAACCATGTAGCGCTGGTCCAGAAGACCAGAAAATATGCAGGGACTCGGGCAGCAACGTAAAACCCTATTTTAATTCTCTCGTGACAACCTCAGTCATTTCCTTATTCTTTGCACTCAGCGGAGAGAGAGGAGAAGGGAGCGATCACTTGACTTTTGGCAAAAAAACAAAATAAAACTCCAGATAAGGGATTAAGAAGGGGAAATTAATACTCTGATGCATGCTCAATAATCCAGGTAGAAAAATCTAAAAAAGCTAAGTCTGGTCCTCTGGACATTCAAAAAATAAAACAAAACAAAGCAAAAAAAAATGTAGAAATTAATACATTTGTGTCACATATAAAACAGTCCTGCATCGCTTTGAATGAGAACATGCGAATGCTCGCTGGCTGCGCTGGGACAGGTGGGGGCGTGGGTTAGGGGCCAAAAACTCCGCCCCTTCTGTTCTCTGATTGGTCCGGTCAAAAATATACCGGAGAAATCGTTGTCAATGGGAGAAGTCCCAGACTGAGCAGTGAAGGGAAATGAGAATTGAGCAGAGCTGTGCAGGAAGGCGAGGGCCAGGCTAGCTTGACGGCAGAAAAAGCTGAAAAACACAGAAAGACCCGCTCTGGACGGAGCTTCACGGCAGAACCAGCAAAGCAGTGGACAAGTACAAGCGGAGATTAACGCTCTGGACAGAGGTTGACGGCGGTTTTACAACGGAATACGGCAGATGGACAGCAGATGAACCGAGCTGATGGCGGTTTTACGTCGTAAACAAATATTGGATTGACAGAAGGACGGAGGTAGGCCAAGGTACAACAAGCTAGTTAGCCAGCCAGCTCCCTTTATGTGAATGGAACCTGCTAGGGAGGAGGGAGACATCGCGATTCAACTTGCTCATTCGTCTTTTTTTTTTTCATTCAACCTTTATACAGGCTAGCCTCGTTGAGCCACGGGGACTCATTTACAAGAGGGACCTGTCTCACTCACACCTAGGGTCAATTTAGAGTTACCAATCAACCTAACATGCATGTTTTTGGACTGTGGGAGGAAACGGGAGCACCTGGAGAAAACCCACGCATGCACAGAGAGAACATGCAAACTCCACCCAGAAAGGCGGAGTTTGCTTTAAAAACTGTGTTAGGATAGGCTAAGTGCTTGGTAACTGTACAATACTGTACATGTTTTTTTATTGTTTTTTTTTAGTATGTTCCGACTTACGTCGAAATTTGCTTCACGATGCCGCGTAGGAAGTCGAGGACTACCTACATATGTAAATATAAATCTATATAAATGTAGATATAGATATATATAGATGTATAATGTATA
>JBBPBX010016285.1:0-25663 GCA_038048925.1 Garcialebias charrua
TATTTAGTCAATCACTTAAATTTTTTTGAAAAAAGTCCCATTCTGTCTTTTGAGCCCTCTGTCCTCACACCATCTATCTTCATGTCCTCTCTAACTTCATCCATACCGTATATTTCATAAATGTCCTCTTTGATCTTGGCAGCTGCATTTTTAACATCCTTCTAGTACAAAGTACCAATATATCCACTGTTTATCGTGGGGGATCCATACACTGAAGCCCCACAAAGTAGGAATAGTAGTACAAGTAGTAAGTAGTACTGTAGTTTTTTTAAGGCGTTTTCAACCCTTCCCACACTCTTGCAATATTCTAAACAATGGCCCTCATGCACTAACCGTTCGTACGCACAGATTTGTTCTTATACTGTGCGTACGAGTGATTTAGGATCATTTGTGGCATCCAACAATGTTTTCGTATCCTAGGATTTTTTTCAGATACGAACAAAATTTACGTGTGGTCCAGACCTGTCGTATATTTTACGAGGAGTCGGTCTGCTGTCATCCAGACGGCCTTTTCTCCACTAATAACTTTATATTTCGTTATTTAGAAAATATTTTGAGTTTAAAAACAATTAAATGCAACCACACATATTGGTTTAATTAAAGCGGCTTCAACACCCCCCCCCCACGTCCACCACCTTGCGCCACCCGCGCGTGACCCCCCGCGCCACTCATGTCGACCACCGTGTGCCACGCAACGCGCCCGCGCAACCACGCCACGCGCCCCCACCCCGCGCAACTCATGTCGACCACCGTGTGCCACGCAACGCGCCCGCGCAACCACGCCACTCATGTCGACCACCGTGTGCCACGCAACGCGCCCCGCGCCACCACGCCACGCGCCACTGTCGTGCCACCCCGTGCCACTGTCGCACACACACACACACACACACACACACACACACACACACACACACACATACACAGCGCCGCTGCAGAGACAGGGGAGAAAAAAGCGAAACCAGCTTATACAGTTGTCTCATGTCATTTTTAATATAAACTGCCTGTTGACTGTGGGCGCTCACTGATGTCATCTGTATTCTGTGTGGGTCTGCGCTCAGATCCGGGGCTGACACTATGATCAAAGGCGAGTCAATTTTAATTCGCCAAACGCGTTTGTGTGTTTTCTGACAGAAAGTTGGGCAAAAGTTGGGCAGCACGGTGGCACAAAAAGTTGGGCAGCATGGTGGCACAACTGGTAGAGCTGCTGCCTCTCAGCGAGAAGGTTGCCGGTTCAAATCCCGGTCCGGGGGCCTTTCTGGGTGGAGTTTGCATGTTCTCCCCGTGCATGCGTGGGTTTCCTCCGGGTACTCCGGTTTCCTCCCACAGACCAAAAACATGCACGTTAGGCTGATTGGTGACTCTAAATTGACCCTAGGTGTGAGTGTGAGAGTGGATGGTTGTTTGGTGTGAGTGAGACAGGTCCCTCTTGTAAATGAGTCCCCATGACTCAACGAGGCTAGCCTGTATAAATAAAGGTTGAATGAATGAATTGAATGAATCTGACGCATAAAAGCCGGAATGAATGGACACTTCCTGCTCGCGGTGGCAGGAAACTATATCCTTATATGGTGTTTTGAGGGGTGGGAATTATGTAAATAACCACTCGCGTGCACGAGCAGGTGAATAGAACAGGTGGGATTCATCATTATTTACACAGCTCATATACACACATTTCCTGACGATAGAAGACTTTGTTGGATCTGACGTGGCATGTTCGTACGAACGCTTCGTACGAACAAAAGTAGGAGGAATTTAGGATAAAAATACGAACATTTTCGTGCATGAGGGCCAATGTTTCTAAACTCTAAACGATAAAGGAGCACAGAATGTCATGATTTCAGAGCCCTGCCTCCTGTTGCAGGAGGACGTTTTTCTGCAGCTTGGGCTGCACACTGGTGCTAAATAATTTTAAATAATTCATTTAAAATAAAAAAAATCCATGCTGATGGTGCGGCTCATCCATCAGTCAATTGTGTGTCATGTCTAATCTTACTTTGAAAAACCACGATAGAGCAAGTCCACGAAAAACGAACTGCGAAAAAGGAACCGCAAAGGTCATTTTCTGTTGCCGGCCCAAAAGCCTGGAACAGCCTCCCCCTTGAGCTGCGTGCCACCTCTGATCTGACTCTGTTCAAAACCAGACTGAAGACCCACTTGTTCAAAAAAGCTTTCAGTGTGTAACTTTTATTACTTTTGGTATTTTAATATGTAGCATTTTTTATTTCCATTGCCTTTTTATTTCCACTTGTTCAAATAAGCTTCCAGTGTGTAACTTTTATTACTTTTGGTATTTTAATATGTAGCATTTTTTATTTCCATTGCCTTTTTATTTCCACTTGTTCAAATAAGCTTCCAGTGTGTAACTTTTAGTTCAAAAAAGCTTTCAGTGTGTAACTTTTATTACTTGTGTTATTTTAGTGTTATTTTAGTATGTAGCATTTTTTATTTCCATTGCCTTCTTTTATTGCTGTTGTTTCTTATTCTATTTTCATTGATTTATTGTTCCAGTTTATTCATCTTTTTATCCTGTTAAGCACCTTGGTCAATGCAAGGCATTGTAGGAAGGTGCTATACAAATAAAGTTTATTATTATTATTATTATTTATAAGTAGCGAGGGGAAGTACATGCTACCTTAGCCATAGACTCCCTATTAGTGTGGGAGTGGTGGCGCAGAGGTTAAACGGTGAGCTTGTGATCCGAAGATCGCCGGTTCAAGCCCCAGTACCGACAACATCAAAAATGTGGGTGGGATAAGTGAAGCAGTCACACCTGTCTCCACCCTCATCTGCCCCACTCTGGGCCCTTGAGCAAGGCCCTTAACCCACACCATCTGCTCCCCCGGGAACCCTAGATATCAGCTCTCTGCTCCACACAGAGGGCTGTGGTAGCTCGGTGGTCTGTGGTTGTGTCAGGAAGGGCATCCGGCGTAAAAACAATTGCCAAATCTTCATGCGACTAGTTCGCTGTGGCGACCCCTAACGCAGGGAGAAGCTGAAAAAAAAATGAAAATATATATTATGTATGTATATATATATATATATATATATATATACAGGTAACCCCCGACCTACGACCCCATCGACCTGCGAACCACGGGACTTACGAACATATCATATTTAATAAAAATATGAATTAAAAAAAAAAAAAAAAAAATTTTTTTTTTTTTTTTTTTTTGTGTTTAAATGTTCTTAATTTCATGTGTACATCACTTTGTTGCAGCTCTGGTTGTTTTAAAGGCTTTATAAATAATAATTATGATAAAAAAGATCATTTCTGATCATTTTTGAGCAATTTTTGAGCAATTTTGGGAAACAGGAAGTAGGTCTTCAGTTTACACGGTCACAAATTAATGTAGAACACCGGACGCTATTTAAGGTTCAGTCACTGGGGTCTCCGGTCACAAATTAATGTAGAACACCGGACCGGACGCCATCTTAGGTTAGCTGCCGAGAGCTGGACGAAGACTGGTGACCAGGATGGCTTCATATGGATTAATTACTAGCTGGAAACGTCTCTGTGAACTTTGTGGATGTCTCAGGCAGGAGCGGATTTATCGCCGATCGTGCCAGGCCGCCGTGCGAACACCTCCGGCCGGCCTGGCTACACCTCCGGCCTGGCTAGCTCCAGAGCTAACACTGGAGCTAACACGGGAGCCGGCCTTTTGAACACTGGTGACCAGGATCGCATCATGTGGATTAATTACTAGCTGGAATAGCTCTGTGGACGTCTCAGGCTGGAGCAGCGGCTGGAGCAGGAGCTGCAGATTGATCGCGCCGCCGCTCCAACACTAGCTCATGGCTTGGCTAGCAGAAGCTAGCCAGCTAGCTAACACAGGCCTGGAGCAGCTGCGGTGGCCCGCGCTGCTCGGCCCGAAAACAATCAACGCATGGCAACCTAAGATGTCGGCTTTGACCATCTCAAAGTAAGAAAATATATTTTTATTTATTCTGTAAATGTGAATAGCAATGTTTAACATTACAGTACACTACTTTACATGCTTAAATGTGTGCGCGCGCTCCGTTAGCATGATAAATAAAGGTTGAATGAATGAATGAATGAATAATTTTTTTTTTTAAATATAATTTTCACCCCCTACCTACGAACGGATCGAGCTGCGAACCGTTCTTAGGTCCCGATCTCGTTCGTAACACGGGGGTTCCCTGTATATATATATATATATATATATATATATATATATATATATATATATATATATATATATATATATATATATATATATATATATATATACATATATATATATATACATATATATATANTATATATATATATATATATATATACACACACAGTATAAAATCAATGTGATGAATTAAACTCAAATCAAGCGAACCCTAAATTGTACTGTACACTATTGCTTTTTGCTGCTAATGTATCTTTAATTAATCGGAGCAGTTTATCAAAATATGCACTGTATCGACCATAGACCGGGGACACACAACCCTATTAAAGACTGATGATATTGTAAACTGTGACAGTCCTTGGTTCTCTAAGCCTTGCTTTCATGTGTCTTCAGACTATTTATTCCAAATAACAAGTTTGGTTTTGGAGAATGCAATATCTGAGTTTACATTGCAGAGTCAAACACCTTTCTTTACAGGAATTCAGATATCTGATGTCTATTCTCCCTGATTGCCAAACTTGTTTTCCTCCATTTGTAAGAACTACAGTACAGTACCTGCAATTCAGATTAAACTGTTAAATGTGTTTGCCAGAGGATCTGAACTTCAACCGACATGATCTGCAAACTTTCCCATGCTCATGCATCTTTCATACACTTTGATGTGAAGTTCTTGTCGACACCATCTTCCAATTTCATCCTCACTCATTCATCACTCGCTCCATCTGGAGACAAAATACTTATTGCCAGAAAGACTGACTTTTCCCTTCTTTCTTTCCTCATCATGTCCCCCAGGAGCTGCAATTTCCACCTCTTAAAATCTCTTATTTTCCACCTCCACTTTGCATGCATTGTAACAAATGTAGCAACCCACAAGTGAGATTGCCAGTATCCGGAAACCATCAGCCAGGTTGAAAGTTAAATCTTCTCATCTCACATTTTACCAAACTGCAAGGATATTTACATGAAAGGCTGATAAAAATAAAAATGAAAGCAATCATCGAACAAGGAAACAGCTGAAATCATTCTCAAATAACTGCTGGGGAAATCAAGGCCTTTACTCTGTCTTTACTGTCGGTCTATTTTCCAACGCAAAGCAAATTATTTTATTCAAATATACTATATGAAGGTGAGTCAGGATTAAATCATATTTCAGAATCTGAAAACCCAACTCAAATCGGGGGGTATTGGCTAAAATATTCTTTTGTGGAAGCTTTTCATTTGATGAAATCTTCTTCGTATAATAATCATTCTCATTTACATAACAATAGATGTGTACAGTAATTTGAAGCATTGCACCTTTATATTTATTTTCAGAAAAAGTAGCAGGTAAAAAAACAAAATGTATTTAATTTTTCAGAGATGGTCTTGATTTACAGATTACCAATACAAAGCCTATCCTTTAGGTTTTCAGAGTGAAATAAAAAAACTATAGGAAATATAATGTTTTGTTCTCAAGTTAAGCAGTCAAACAATAGTGTCTTTCCTATTTATTTTTAAAAATATTATTAATCAGTTCCTAGGATGCACTTGCAACCTGGCCATTGTGTACACCACCTCTCGCACAGTGACGGCTGGATATAGGCACCAGTCACCCCAGCAATCTGAAAAGGAAGAAGCGGGTAAAGATGATGGATGGATGGATGGATGGATTGATGGATTAATAATCAGTCTCAGTGAGACTCACATTTGGAGTCGAAATGATGACAGGATTTTTTTTTGCACAGAAAAAAAAAAAACATTGATTATGAAAATATTATAATTAAAACAAATTAAACATTAATTTGAAAAACTAAATAGGTAAACAACATGACACATTTAAAAAGTAAAAATTCAAAAATATTTGTTCAAACGGTGTTTGTATGTGTACAGTATTTCAAATACATGTTTTTCCTGCACACTTCTACCAAATTTGCATAATTTATACTGCTGTTAAAACTTGCACTCAATTAATTAGTCAAACAAAACAAAAACAATGGCAGTTAAAAAAAGGGGGGGCAATTCCTTGTATATTTGTGGTTAGAGCTGAACTTGGTGGTGGAAGTAGGGAGTCATTGAGCTTTTGCAGAAAGAAGGTGAAGCCAGGTGAAGCCAGGCGAAGCAACACGTTCTCTGAATGCAAATGCCGCTTTTAGGCCTGTTTTTAAAGTGTTACTTTCTGCAGCATCATCCTTCACCCCACTTCTTGAATAATAGTTGAAACCAGAAAACTGAAAGTTATGCACCATAACTCATGTTCCCTGAAGGAAGGGAACGAGGTGCAACATACTTGCTATGGGAATTGCGCCCCGCGTGATTACCTGAAGGAATATACTCACGCCTTTACGGCTAGGGGCGTCACCGCCGCGCCAGAGGCCCCGCCCTCTGGGTACTTAAGCGGCTTGCGCCCCTCCATCTTTCTCCAAAATTGCACTTCACCGAGCTTTCAGCATTGAAAAGGGCCAGATATGTTGCACCTCGTTCCCTTCCTTCAGGGAACATGAGTTATGGTGCATAACTTTCAGTTCCCTTTCAGTTAGTCTCTCGGTGCAACATACTTGCTATGGGAACGTACTCCATTCACACCCTTGAAATGCTCAGCAAAGTGCATGTGAGAACATAGTCCTAAAAGACAGGCATCTCCCAGCTGCTTTCTGCAGGGAATGTAGAAAGCACATGCTAAGAGGAAAAAATGACAAATGAAAAGAACACCAACGTGATGTTTCTACTGGGCATATATATATACACAACACCAACTGGAGACAGCTTAACACTGGCAAACCCAGGGGAAAAAAAAACACTAGAACTGCCATGAGTTTGTCAAAATGACAATTCTTCCATTAGGTGTCATGAGCCTGGGGGTGGATATCTTTGTTTTTGGGTAAACATCCCCTCCTGAGAATCTTCTCCCAGCATAATCTTCTCCAGTAGGTCAAAACAAAAGATCCCCCTCACACAAAGAACATTCATTTACATACATCCCCCACAAATTAACCACACATTCCAACAGCATTTCCAACTTGCTTCTACAGAGAGAGAGAGTTGTTTTCACCAGAGACTGCTCTGTAGGGGGGGGGGGGGTTCTTACAAGCTTTGATCAAAAATAATGTTACACTGAATTTTATTTTTTTATTTTTTTTCATTCAACCTTTATTTAGTCAGGTAAATCTTATTGAGCCTCGAGGCCAATGAAACACATACATTAAACAATAAACAATAGAAAAGTAGCAAAAACATCCATCCATCCATCCATCCATCCATCCATCTTCTTCCGCTTATCCGGGGTCGGGTCGCGGGGGTAGCAGCCTAAGTAGGGAGGCCCAGACTTCCCTCTCCCCAGCCACTTGGTGCAGCTCCTCCAGGGGAATCCCAAGGCGTTCCCAGGCCAGCCGAGAAACATAGTCCCTCCAGCGCGTCCTGGGTCTTCCTCTGGGTCTCCTCCCGGTGGGACATGCCCGGAACACCTCACCAGGGAGGCGTCCAGGAGGCATCCTAACCAGATGCCCGAGCCACCTCAACTGGCTCCTCTCGATGTGGAGAAGCAGCGGCTCTACTCCAAGTCCCTCCCGGATGACTGAGCTTCTCACCCTATCTCTAAGGGAGAGTCCAGACACCCTGCGGAGAAAACTCATTTCAGCCGCTTGTATCCGAGATCTTGTTCTTTCGGTCATAACCCAAAGCTCATGACCATAGATGAGGGTGGGAACGTAGATCGATCGGTAAATTGAGAGCTTTGCCTTTTGACTCAGCTCTCTCTTCACCACGACAGACCGGTACAGCGCCCGCTTCACTACGGACACTGCACCTATCCGCCTATCGATCTCACGCTCCAGTTTTCCCTCATTCGTGAACAAGATCCCGAGATACGTAAACTCCTCCACTTGGGGCAGGACCTCCTCCCCGACCCGGAGAGGGCATGCTACCCTTTTCCGGCTCAAGACCATGGCCTCGGATTTGGAGGAACTGATCCTCATCCCGGCCGTATCACACTCGGCTGCAAACCGCTCCAGTGAAAATTGTAAATCACGAACTGATGAAGCCAGTAGGACCACATCATCTGCAAAAAACAGAGAAGCGATTCTAAGGTCACCAAAACAAATCCTCTCAACACCTTGGCTGCGCCTAGAAATTCTGTCCATAAAAGTTATGAACAGAATCGGTGACAAAGGGCAACCTTGGCGGAGTCCAACTTTTACCGGAAACGAGCCTGACTTACTGCCGGCAATGCGGACCAAGCTATTTATATATATATATATATATATATATATATATATATATATATATATATATATATATATATATATATATATATATATATATATATATATATATATACAGGTAGTCCCCGACTTACGAGCGCTCTGACCTACGAGCATCCGGACTTACGAGCTGGCAAATTTTTGGAAAAAACGCAAAAAATACTGAGTTTTTCTGTGTTTTTTCACCACAGTCCGTTAGCTAAACATGTGGACACACGTTTCCGATCATTTTTATGCACTCATAAGCGGTTTTTCGATGAAAAACGAGTGTTTGTAGTCGCGCTAGCAAAACCGTTCCAACTTACGAGCGAAATTCCGGACTTACGAGACACGTGGCGGCCGTTCCAAATTACGAGATTTCCATGTTACGAGCGCCTCGTTGTAACGGAACTCGCTCGTAAGTCGGGGACTACCTGTATATATATAATATATATATATACTTATAAATATATATATACATATATACATATATATATACATATATACTATATATATATATATATATATATACATATATATATATATATATATACATATATATATATAATATGTATATATATACATATATATATATATATATATATATATATATATATATATATATATATATATATATATATATATATATATATATATATATCACACACTTTATGGTATTGTAGGCCATTGCATTAGGTAATACATTCAGCAATTACTTTTACTTTAATACTTTAAGTATTTTTAAAAGCAAGTACTTATTTACTTTTACTTAAGTAAAAATATTAATATGGTACTTCTACTTTTACTAGAGTATATTTTTGTCTGTTTATTTGCACTTTTACTTAAGTACAGTGTTTGAGTATTTTCTCCACCACTGGATTTACCTGACTATATAAATATGCCCCAAGGCCTCCTCCCCGCCAACAGATTGGAATGGCCTCATATACATACCAATGGCTTTAAAAATGCTAATTCAATTTGTCAGTTTGACAATCCCATGGGTTGCATAGGTAGAATTGTCATTTTGACAAAAACTGGTAGAGCTAGTGTTAAGCGTGCTCCATCAGTGTGAATACTTATCATCCCCTTTTCCCATTGGAACATCCTGAGAAACAGGAGGAAAAATGGACCCACCACGTCACAAGAAATTGAGTGACAGATGTGGATGTAGAAAACCCAAGCCAAGCACAGGGTAACCTCTCAGGTCCTTGTTAAAACTTTTCTGAATGTTGTCGTTGTTTAATTTGGGGCAAAGCAACCAAATCCTTAGGCTCTCAGCCAGATCCCTTCAGAGGCCAGGCTGAAAGTTGCCATAACTCTGGACGTGGGTGTAGAAGCTGTCCACGCGCCTGAGTCAGTCGGTCCTTGTAAGAAGGCAATCGCCATGGTATCCCAGATAGCATTGAAATCAACTCCGTGAACCACGTTTTCTGTGGCCACCTGGAGGCTATGAAAATCAAGGAGAGAGCTCCCTGGCGTACCCATTCCAATGTCGCCCCGATCAGAGGGACAGGTGGAAAGGCATAGTAGAGCACCCCTGCAGGCCAATCATGTGCCAGAGCATCCATACCCAATGGAGCGTCTGCTTCCCTCAAGGAGAAGTAGAGGTCACAGTGTGAGCTAGCCCTGCAGGCGAACAGGTCCACAGAGGCGTTCCCAAATCGTGACCAGACCTGTTCCACAATCCGTGGGTTCAGGCTCCATTCTGACGCCAAAAGAGGTCCTCTTGAGAGGGCGTCCGCTCCACAATTTAGTTCACCAGGGACATGAGTCGCCCTAAGTGACAAGATCCTTGTAGCACACCATGTGAGCATCCTCTGTGCCAGTCAGAGGAGGACCCGGGACCTTGTCCCTCCCTCTCTGTTGATGAAGGACACAGTGGTCCTGTTATCTGATTTCACCAGGATATGTTGTCCAGCAATCAGACCCTTGTTGAAAAAGTATTTTAATGACAGGAATACGGCTAACAACTCCAGGAAGTTGATATGTAATCTGGCTTCCTGTTCATTCCAAAGGCCGCGGGCGTTCTGATTTCTACAGATTGCCCCATCCTGTTTTTGAGGCGTCTGTCGTGATGACCACACGAGATGACACCCTTCCCAATGAGACCCCTTCCGTGAAAACGGACAAATCTCTCTAGAGTTCCAGGGCCTCCAGGCACTCTGAATCTATCCTAACCTTTTCTGCCTGATTAGGCAGGTCAGGTTGTATTTGTTGGTTTAGCCATAGCTGCATGGGCCGCATTTTCAGTAATGCATGTGGTACACAGGGAATGGCTGACGCCAAGAGGCCTAAAAGGCGTTGGTAGGTTTTCACAGGGACCCATTGGTCCAGTTTAAATCTTTCCAGGCAACGGCGAATGGAGGAAACTCGTTCCTTCGAGAGTCATGCTCTGTACTGGACAGTGTTGATCTGTACTTCCAAAAATACGGTAACCCGTGATGGAGCCAAATCGCTTTTTTGTAGGTTTATGACAAAACCGAGAGACTCCAGGTGAGAAATCATCCTATAGGAATGTGACTGTGCATGCTTTCTGCTTTCAGCCAGAATCAGCAGGTCATCCAAGTAATTCATGACCCTGAGTCCTTGATTCCTAAGACGGGTCAGAGCTGCATCCAGACATTTAGTAAATGTACGCGGAGCAGTCGTTAAACCAAAGGGTAAAGCTTTGAATTCATAAGCGTTTCCCTCGAAGGCAAAGCAGAGGAACTTTCTATGTTTCCTCCATACGCCTATATGAAAATAGGCATCTTTTAAATCCATTGTACACGCGTAGTCTCCAGGTCTCACAGACTGGAGAACTTGCCGCAGTGTAAGAATCTTGAACTTAAATGTTTTAATACTCTTGTTGAGAGTCCTGAGATCCAGAATCGGTCTCAGGGAACAATCCTTTTTGAGCACCAGGAAGTATTTGCTGTAGTGACCAGAGCGTAGCTTACGTCCTGAGACCAAACTAATCACTCCCTTTTGCAGCATCGTTGAGACTTCCTTCCTCAGCACGTGTGCACGTGTAGGGTTGTCAGAGTCAGAGAGTCAGAGAGTCTTTATTGTCATTTGCACCGCATGTGGTACATGTGATGAAAACGAGATTATGTACACGGGGTCCCAGTTACATCCAACAACAAATGCAAGAGAAAAACAGTAATAACATCTAGAACTAACTAAGAAAAACATCAACTAGTAATACACTAAGCTTAATATAGTGGGAATAAACAGCAGCACGAACATGAGTTTGTATGAGCAGATGGTCACAGATGAACACAGATGAACACAGCAACAAGAAAACAGATCAGCATCAGTATGATGTGATATTTTGCAGTGTTTATATTTTTTTTATTTTTATTTTTTTTATTTATTCATGAGTCTAACAGCCTCAGGGTAGAAGCTGTTCCTCAGTCTAGTGGTTCTACACTTGATGCTCCTCAACCTCCGTCCTGAGGGGAGTGGGGCAAAGAGTGAGTGTGCTGGATGAGTGAGGTCTTTCATGATGCAGGTCGCTCTTTTTCTGCATCTGGAGGTGTAAATGTCTGTGATTGTGGGGAGACTGACTCCAACAGACTTCTGTGCAGCCTTCACCACTCTCTGCAGAGCTTTCCTCTCTTCAACTGTGCAGCCTCCATGCCACACGTTGATGCTGGAGCACAGGACACTCTCCACTGCACACCTGTAGAACGAGGTGAGAACTGGGCTGCTCAGACCAGCACGTCTCAGCCGTCTGAGGAAGTAGAGTCTCTGATGACCTTTCTTGATCAGGCTGGTGGTGTTGTTGCTCCAGCTGAGGTTATCATTCATGTGTACACCCAAGTATTTGTAGCTGGAGACCACTTCCACTGCAGACCCACCTATTTTCAGTGGGGCGTGGGTGTGTTTATTCCTTCTGAAGTCCACAATCATCTCCTTTGTCTTCTTCACATTCATGTGAAGATTATTCTCTTTGCACCAGCTCTCCAGGTGTTCCACCTCCTGTCTGTAGCTGGACTCATCATTGTTTGTGATGCATCCCACCACCGCTGTATCATCTGCAAACTTAACAATATGACAGCCTGGAAGTGTGGCTGTACAATCATATGTGAGCAGAGTGAACAGAAGGGGGCTCAGCACACATCCCTGAGGAGAGCCAGTGCTGAGGGTTATGGTGGAGGAGGAGAAGTTGTGGATCTTCACGGACTGTGGTCTGTCTGTTAAGAAGTCTAGTACCCAGTTACAAATAGAGGGGCTTAGTCCAAGTGTAGATAGTTTGTCTATCAGAGTTTGGGGGATCATGGTGTTGAAGGCAGATGTGAAGTCCACAAAGAGCAGACGCACGTATGAGTCCTTCTGATCCAGGTGGGTGAGAGCAGTGTGGACCACGGAAGAAATGGCGTCCTCTGTTGATCGGTTCTCACGGTATGCGTATTGATGAGGGTCCTCATTGATGTTGACGGTTGCCTTGATGTGGGACATGACCAGTTTCTCAAAACATTTAGCGACTATCGGGGTGAGGGCCACCGGTCTATAGTCATTCAGACCAGTCACTGTGGAGCTCTTTGGGACTGGGATGATGGTCGCGGTCTTCAGGCAGGTGGGAACTGACTCCAGTGCAAGTGAGGTGGTGAAGATGTCAGCCAGCACCTCACAGAGCTGGTCCGCACATTCCTTCAGAACTTTCCCTGGGATGTTGTCTGGTCCGGTTGCTTTATGAGGATTAATCTTTCTGAGACTGCCTCTCACTTCTGCTGCGGACACCCTGAGATGCTCTTCATCTGGTGATGAGGTGAGTCTGGTGCTAGCTGGTCTGTTTGGATCATCAAAACGTGCATAAAACTTATTGAGGGCATCAGGCAGAGATGGGTCCCTGGGGCATTGTTTGTTTTTGCCTTTGTAATCTGTTATGCATTTAATACCCTTCCACATGCTCCGTGGGTCTTGTGAGGTGAACTGTCCCTCGATCCTCTGTGCATACGTGGCCTTGGCCTTCTTAATGCCATCCTTCAGTTCATTCCTGCTCTTTCTCAGCTCCACTTTATCTCCTGACTTGAATGCAGTGTCCCTGGCTGCTAGTAAGGCGTGAACTTCTTTATTTAACCAGGGTTTCCGGTTCGGGTAGGATTTCACATATTTTTTTATAGATACATTTTCAGAGCATGTACTGATGTAACCCAGGACTGAGGAAGCGTACAGTTCCATGTCCACTGAACTTCCATCAGTGGCTGCTTCTCTGAAAACAGACCAGTTTGTCCTCTCAAAACAGTCTCTCAACATGGGGGAACTATCTTGAGGCCAGATTGTTATTTCTCTTTGTTCCGGCTTGGAACGCCTGAGTGGGGGAGTTGTCTTGGGGCCAGGATCAGAGACTCGTGATCGGAAGCTCCGAGCGGTGGGCGTGTCTTCGCCGTGTATGCCCCCTTTACATTAGTGAAGACTTGGTCGAGCGTTTTATCTCCTCTCGTAGCTGTGAAGACGTTCTTATTGAAGGCTGGGAGGGAGACTTGAAGATCAACGTGATTGACGTCCCCGCAAACAATGAAAAGCCCCTCAGGATATTTACACTGCAGCGAGGTGAGTAAGTCATGAATTTCTCCCTGGGCGTCATTAGCATTAGCATCGGGTGCTATGTAAATAGCT
Organism: Garcialebias charrua; assembly: GCA_038048925.1. Classification (NCBI taxonomy): domain Eukaryota; kingdom Metazoa; phylum Chordata; class Actinopteri; order Cyprinodontiformes; family Rivulidae; genus Garcialebias; species Garcialebias charrua. Next base: position 13,964 of record JBBPBX010016285.1, read on the forward strand.
GTTATTAAAATCACAGCATGGTCGCGCGGAAGATAATGCGGCCTACATCTAACTGTGATTAACTCGACGGCGGCTGAACAAAGCCTTTTAATCACGGAACAGTTCGTGCACCAATCTTTGTGTACGTAAATACAGACACCGCCGCCTCGCGTTTTCCCTGTAGTCTCGGTGCACCGGTCTGTTCTGAAAAAGAGCCGATTATCCAGCTCGTAAACAGAGTCTGGAGTGTCCTCCGAGATCCATGTTTCCGTAAGACAAAGCACGGAGCATCTTCTCATCTCCTCCGACGTGGTTACTCTCAAACGAAGTAGATCCATCTTGTTGTCCAGCGAGCGCACGTTAGACAGAAAAAGAGCCGGCATCGGGGGTCTACCGGTTTTAGCGTCTGCCCGCAGTCTCGTCATAATTCCTGCACGGCAACCTCTCTTCTTTCCACGAGAGCACCGCTTCCTTTTCTTTCCTCTCGAGCGCATCTGTTTCCAGAAGGACGTTCTTAGCAGGTCCAATCTTCCGAGCTCTGATTTGAGTTTGTTGCTGATTTCAGCTGTGCCCTGTGGTAAATCCGCTCCGATTCTTAACAGTTCAGTTCGGCTGTAATTCACCCGCAAAAAACGCGTAGAGTCAGGTACAAAAACACTATTAAAATTACTAAAAACTAGAGATGATCCGGGAGCTCGTGAAGCTGCGGCTGCTCTGAGCGTGGCCATCTTGGAAAAAATGTGCACGTGTAGGGTTGATTTTAGATTGCAGCACTGTTACGACCGTAAACAGCCACAACATACAAAGTGGACACTGACACAGAAAAAGAATTAAAATGAATTTTATTAAACTAAAACTAAGAGCCTCCAGGCAGTCAGGGTCCTCCCAGGCTTCTCCCACCGGACTGGAGCGTCCTCTCCTGGATCAGCATCCAAAGGAAAATAAATAAAAGAAAGTTCAACAGAAAGGTGGACCGGTGAGTGTGGCCAAAAACAAGAAAACGCCACTTAGGCAGACCCAATCCTGTACAGGACCGTCATGTCTTCCCAGGTGACGATCTACCTTACCAAAAGTTCCCTAAACAAACAAAACACGAGAACTGGACTACCTACACCCACATAGTCAAAAGTACAAAATAAAATGAAAAAGAGAAAAAAGGTAACAGTCCCTCACTGTTAACCCCAGCTGTCCCCCTCTTGGACAACTGTGCAGACACTGCCCTCAGTGTCTCCAAACTTAAACAAGCCTCGGTGGCACAGGCCCACACTTCCTAAGTTCAAGCCAAAGATTCAACTGGCTCTTAAGGTGCTTCTACCCAAGCAGGTTTCTAATTAATAACTAGAGTTGTTTTAACAGCTTAAACAACTCAACTACTTAAGCAACCCATTTTTAGGCTTTAAGAGCACACACTAGCTTACCCTAACTTCAACAAGAGCAGGTCAACAACAACCAGGGAGAGGTGGAGATCTCCTAGAGTTATTCAACACAGCCCAGTGGCTGTGCTCAACCAACAGTTACCTGAAAGTGTCTTTTCAGCAGTTCCAGTGAACTCAGATGACTTCTCACACTTTCTAACAGGCTTCAATAAGCCATCACTCGTTCACCAAGCCTTACTTGTTACAACGAGCCTCCACTAGCTTACACTAGCCTTCACTACACACATTTCTAGTAAACACTAGAGCTGCACATGAGCAACCCTTTTGCTCCACATGTACTGTTAAAGCAACACAGTCATTTAAAGCCTTAGCTCAAAACAAAGTGGTCAGAGTGGGTGGAGAACACTCTGGAACACACACATGCAGTATACAACTGCTTTGATCAAAACTTGGTTTTACCTGCAACAGGATCCCAAGTAGTTCTAACAAGAACCCTTGCTTGCGTCCACCAACCTTAGTTGGCAATCTCAACCTCAAATTTGCTCTGTGCAAGGCTCCACACTGCTCAAACCACAGCCTAAAGTTTTTATAGGCAGGATCTGCAGTTTGGCAGCAGCTCTGCCCAATCAAGCCTGATTGAAACAGGTTGAGTAAAAAAAATGCAGTTACAGGCTGCTGGTGCTTTCTTTAGCAGACTGCAGCTATCCTAAACACAAGGATTTGGGCAAAAGGACCAACTTCACCCCAGATCACATCTGCACCCTGCTGGATCTCTGCCTCTCCACCACTTATTTCAAGTTCAATGACAGATTTTATAGACAAAAGCACGGCTGTGCCATGGGATCTCCAGTGTCACCCATTGTTGCAAACCTCTACATGGAAGAAGTGGAACAGAGAGCCCTTAACTCCTATGAGGGGACAACTCCAAGCCATTGGTTCCGGTATGTGGATGACACCTGGGTCAAAATCCAAGCCAGGGAGGTGGAAGCGTTCACCAGACACATTAACTCGGTTGATAACAACATCAAGTTCACCAGAGAGGATGCTAACGATAACAAGCTGCCTTTTTTGGACTGTTTGGTGCATATGGAGGGAGAGGACAGTCTCAACATTGAAGTTTACAGAAAACCAACCCACACAGACCAGTATCTTCTGTTTGACTCTCACCATCCACTGGAGCACAAACTTTCTGTCATCAGAACCTTACAGCATCGGGCAGAACACATCCCCACAAGGACAGAAGGGAAGGAAAAGGAACAGAAACACATCAACAAATCGCTGCAAACATGTGGATATCCCAACTGGGCTTTTGTCAAGTCAGCAAGGAAATCTGCTAAACACAATAATGAACAGAAAAAGTCTAACAGACGGAAAAACATTGTCTTATGTTGCTGGAGTCTCAGAGAATTTCAGAAGGATTTTCAACAAACACAACATCCCAGTACATTTCAAACCCAGCAGGACTCTCAGACAGAGGCTGGTCCACCCTAAGGACAGAACCCCGACACACAAACAGAGTGGTGTGGTTTACGCAGTCCAGTGCAGCGAGGTCTGCTCAGACCGTTACATTGGAGAAACGAAGCAGCCCATCCACAAAAGAATGTCTCAACACAGGAGAGCAACCTCCTCTGGACAAAACTCAGCTGTTCACCTCCACCTCACGAACAAGGGACACTCATTTGAAGACAGAATGTGCAAATTTTGGACCGAGAGCACAGATGGTTTGAGAGAGGTGTGAAGGAAGCTGTTTATGTTAAGAGAGAAAAACCTTCTCTCAACAGAGGAGGAGGTCTGAGATTTCAGCTTTCCAAGACTTGTAACTCAGTTTTGGGACTGATTCCGAAACGTTTTACACCGGATGGGAACAGAGGTGTCTTGTCTGTAAACAAATTTCTTTGAGAAGCCTCGGTTTGTTGGTTGGGAGTTGTTTTTTGTCAATTTACATACAGTGTTGTGTCTTCTGTCAGACCTCAAGGGAACCCCCTACTGTTAAAGTGAGACTAAACCCAGGTTGAGACGGTAACTCCTCCCCAGGCCATTTTCAAAATTTCTCTCAAAATGGGCGTGTAGAGAGTCAAACAGGGGAGGAGGTTGTGGGTTGTCCTGTGTTCACGCCCCCTCTAGTGGTGAACTCTCACCCCTCCCCAAGTTTAGATTTCAAAATGGCGGATAGTCACGTCTTCAGTAAGTAAATGCCTAAACTTGTACTAAAATAACAGTTCTAAAATGTTGTTGCGTGTATTTAATCACACACAGCTTAAGCGTATGCTTCTGAACACTGAACACATGAAAAACCTGTGTTTAGCTGCATGGCATGAGGTGTACGGTTGTGTTTTTGTCTTTGTTTGGATCACAAGTGTTGTAGTCCAGCTGCAGTGACTTTAATTCACCACATCTTATTACTTAGCACATTACAAAAGTAACGTTTCATAATATATTTTATTTTAAAATATTGATTTCATCTACCCTCGTTTTTTTGACGTTTTGGCTTAATTTTAATATGCAACCTAGAACTGAACACACGTTTTTTGAATTGACTATAAATGAGCACTAAACAGTGGTAAAATATTTTATTTGTTTTCCAAAGATCCGTGTTTAGAAACATTCTATAAGCTTGTATGATATATTTGTTAGGACGTGCATACAGTATATGTTTAAGCTATGTGTCAGCTAATCAAAACTGAGCACAGCTGGTAAGATTTATGAGAAATTATATTTTTTCAATGCAAACCAAACAAATTGCAATGAATTTAACAATACTGTATCCTTTCAAATGTTTTTTTCAGAGAACTGTGATGACTCAAGCACCCATGCAGCAGCCACGCAGAGTAAGACGATCCCATGATGATGCAGAGTCTCGGCCAGAGCTGCTGCTTCTCCTGAGACCTGCATCCACGACAATGTTAAAACAGCTGAGACCCTGGTGTTTGTTTGTGGCTGGCAGGTGCAGCATCTTGAAGGTGGTTGGGACTGCTTTCTCTTCTGTCCACTGCATCCATACAGACGAGCTGGAGGTGGTGTCCCGTGTGACACGACACAGAAACTTTTGTTGTTTTGAATTAACTTACTGTTAATAAAATGAATCATAAACAACTAGTTTTTGTAATCAATTTCTTTCTTTACAGACCTCTGTATTGATAAATACATTTCCAAGTCATACATCAAAGTCAAATTTAAAAGTCAACTTTATTGTCCAAACTGCAATATGTACAGAACATACACAGGATTGAAATTGCATTTCTCTCAGATGCATGCATAATTTAAACAAACATTTAATAAACATGTTTACATCAGCAATTTTTACAAAGTAATGTTTAAATTTAATATAAATTATAATTGTTTCAGGTGTGCAAATATTAAATATTGTAAAACAAAAGAAACAAAGTGCAATAATCAATTAGAGTAATCCAAATTGGACATTATTAAAAAAGTTATAGGAAGCATAAATTTTTAAACGTTAAAATTTAAAAGTTTCCTGTACTTGAATTTATGACTTATAAAAAAATCCCTTTCTGACATAGGTTATGGCCAGATGTGAACAGGTGGGTGTGTACACCTGTGTTACAGACCACCCAGGTGCCCAGTCCGCACAGGGTTAGAAGAAAACATAAATAATAATTTAACACAAGCACATAGTAATTTACATAAAGGGTATCCTATTCTAAAAGAAGTTCACAGAACCAGATGCGAAGTGCCAAATGTGTGACATGTATTTCAAATTCAGCGGAAGATGATGCAGAGTCTCGGCCAGAGCTGCGTCATCTCTTGAGACCTCCATCCACGACAATGTTGGGTGCAGCTGAGACCTTGGTGTTTGTTTGTGGATGGCAGGTGGACCATCCTGCGGGTGGAGCATCCTGAAGGTGGTCTCGAGTGTTTGGGACTGCTGCACGGCTCAGATTCCCTGGATGTGGAACGCCTCATATGGAGCTAAAAAACAACAACACATTTTTAATCACCTTACAAAAAAACATACTTGAGAAACATTACTGTTCTATCACTTTGTTGACCTGTCAAACAGATGACCCAGTGCAAAATAAATACTGCTGCACAGATTATTATTATTATTTTACAAATACCTTGATCCACAACATTATTTGCAACAAAAGAACGCAGGTGCTGTGCGAATTTCTGTTCCCCCGTGAGAATCTGTTCCCCCTGTGTCGGGAGCGCGCACCCTTTCTCTCAAATAATGAAAAAACAACAACAAAAACCCAGAAAATAGCAGCTAGAAATAATTTTTCTCCAGTCATATTTTTAATTTGAATGAGATTTAGCCTACCACAAAGCCTACACTTATCTTTGCAGGAAGTTTTCTTGTCCTCTATCAGCTGCTTCCAGCCTTCTATATTAGTAATAAAAATTATAAATAGGCTATATATGATGTGTTGGTGGCTGATACTTTGTATTTGTCAGACTAGATTCTGTCGGAGATAAATAAATAAAAAACCTGTACAGTAGTCTACACCCCACACTCTAGACCAGGTTTATTTATTTAGTGGAGGTTTTATATTTATTTATTTATCACCAGGAGCTGTCGATTAAAATGAGCTATAACTGTGACACGATAGTGTGGACTCGTTTCAGAACTCAGATGCGCCTCACGGTCGGATCCCGACACAGGGGGAACAGATTCTCAGGGGGGAACAGAGCATTTAAACACAACTACAACACGTTGATCAGCAACAGATGAAAACGCCACGACCTTGTGTTATGTGGGGCCACACCGAAGCAAAGCTGCAGGTCGCAAACACAGCACATGAAGAAACACGTCATATACTCAAAAGATAAATTATGGAATGAAAGGTGTAAAATGGTACTCACCTCCAAACGGATTGTACCCTGATGGTGTAAGGGTGGGTGAACATCAGTTTGAAGAGCTATTCTTGGAACAGCTTCACTCATCAATGCTAATGCTATGTTGCTAATCGCTAATCCAACCCCTGAACTCTGGAGGGGGAGTGACCTTCTCGGGGGAGTGGCTCCACTTTTATATTAAGGCAGGAGACGATGTGACGTCACAACGGAGCAGACATGTCACAACAGAGCATTTGAGCTAATAGTAAAATTAACGTGCAATAACCTCTGTTCAACCCATAGGGCTACCGTGAACACGTTTTTAGACCAAATATTGCCGATTTTAACTAATACGCACAAATACATGAAAATTTACACAGAAATAGTGCTCTGAAACTTTTTATACACATTCTAGGGAGTTTATCAGCTAAAAAAAGTTAATTTTGGGTTTAGTCGCTCTTTAAGGTGTGATCTGTCATTTACATGTATGTGTTACCTCAGCTTGAAATTTACATATGATGGTGCGTGGTTCTGTTATAACTTAAAACTTCTCACAGTTTGTTCATGGAATTGAGAAAGCCTCCTGGATGGGAGTCGAAACGTTTTCTGTTGCAAATAAAGTCCAGTTGATCTTGTATTGAACGCCTTTTTGATTTATCATGTCCTGGACGACTGAGAATCTTCACCAGCGTAACCTAATACAGTACTGGTAATTTAAGTTACAGAATTTAATGCATTCCTGTATAATTTTGTTTCCTATTTTTGGTATAAATATAAAATTATGCAAAACATTTGATACAGTATAGAACCTAAAATTATTGTTTTAAATAAATGTTCCATTTGTTTACATTTTTGTTTATTCTTTTTAGCTTGTCAGTTACAAAACTGAAACTAAATTTTTGACCATTTTAATAGAAAAATCGTTTCTGAATCATAAATTGTTTCTGAATCGAAAAATCGATTTTGAATCGAATCGTGACACCAAAAATCGGAATCAAATCGATTCTCCAGACATTGAGAGATTTGCACCCCTATTTGTGAGATTTCATCAGAAGTGTAAGCATTACAGTTGATGAATTGATCCTCCTTGAATTGGACATAATTTAATGCTTTCTGGCAGCACAGTGGCACAACTGGTAGAGCTGCTGCCTCTCAGCAAGCAGGTCCCTGGTTCAAATCCCAGTCCAGGGGCCTTTCTGGGTGGAGTTTGCATGTTCTCTCCGTGCATGCGTGGGTTTTCTCCGGGTATTCAGGTTTCCTCTCACAGACCAAAAACATGCATGTTAGACTGATTGGTAGCACTAAATTGTCCCTATGTAAGTGAGAGAGTGAATGGTTGTCTGTCTCGTTTGTCTCTATGTGGCCCTGTGATGGACTTGCAAACCCATCCAAGGTGTACCCTGCCCCTCCCACAGTGATTGCTGGACATGGGCACCGGCGCCCCCGTGACCGAAAAAGGAAGAAGTGGGTAAAAGATAATGGATGGATGGATAAATGCTTTCTGCTTTCACTGAAAATAAGGTCTGAAGCTAGAAAAAAAGGATTTTCTTTCCCGCCTTGCCTGAATTTTTTCCTGCATTACAGTATACGATATATACCGTACTTTCTGGTCTATAAGTTGCAACGTTTTTCAAATGTTTTGAGCTCTGCAACTTATACAATGCTGCTTTTTGTCCTAATTAGAAATCCGAGAATAATCTCTGGTTTTGTTATATCATCAGTAAGGTTTCAAATGTGATGCTGTAATGACGTTGTTTTAATCACAAGTGACAGGTCAACAGTGTTTGGCAAAGTGTTAAGACAGTTTTAATCAGTTTGATCATAAAATGCTGGTGTTCTAAAACTAACATTTATCCTTCTTTCTTATAGAATAGAATAGAATAGAATAGAATAGAATATATCTTTATTAGTGCATTAACAGAGTACCCGAGTTTTCGACAACTCGAGTGCTTTGACTTCTATCGAGGCTTTTTTGTCCACCTCGGGTAGCCGTAGTGACGTCACATTTCACATTTCACAGCGCGCGGGGCAGCTTTTAGCTTTTAGTAGACGCTACAAAATGGATTCCTGTGTGCGCACGGATGTTAATGGAGCAGGCCGTCTTGTCAAAAAGGTAAAACAGTTTATAATTTTATAAAATGCGCTACTTCGTGTTGACTTTCTTTGTAGTAGATTGTGACAGCAGAGGGCAGTGTTGCAATGCAGGTCCCATATTATAACACGGCCGAAACGGCTTCCTGTCTCTCGTTTCACAAACAAAAAAAAACAAATATTCATCTCTCTAGAGCTACCAAAAACCTATAAACACAATCTCTAAAAGTAAACCTAAATTGCACAGCTGCAGGCGGTGGTACGGTGTGGCTGTGGCCCCATTTGTTTTTTAAGTTTCGGTTTTCAGCGCATTACTTTCACTTTTAAAATTAATAATAATAACTAATAGTTTTGTTTTTCCTGTGACTTATCTGCAGTATGATACATGATAGGAGCATAATAAATGCTCCCAATGTTTTGTTGGTCTTTTTTTTCTTTTTGTAAAGACGTTTTTAGGCATTTATATTTATTTATTTATTTTGCATCGTAAGACACTGTGACGTCATCGGCTACTCGAGCGTCGTTCGAGTTTTTTTATGTTAATGTCGAGGTTAAAAATTATGTACTCGTTCAACCCCTAATCTTTATTGACATTGTCATTGCACCGGGGCGCAAAACAACGTAATTGATTACGCACATCCGTCATAAGATAGGGGCGAGTGCACGAAGCCGCAGCAGTATGAAACCGCGCCGCCACAATCAGATATGGAAAAAGGAATGGACACAAACGGGTAAGAACGTGGTATTCAAAAAAAAGAATCTATCACAATTTGTCAGGAGACACTCCATGATAAAGTCCAAAAAAACTCTACCAGCTTTTAGCACATATTAGACAGGACAAGATGCATTATGACGGCAGGCGGGAGGTAAAGTCTGTGAGTAATCAGATATCATATGTATATATGATCTAACACTTGACCTCTTCCTCTGCACCTCAACATTCACGCCTCCTCCCGGTGCCACTAGCCAATCGGGAAGGGCTACGTTTCTGGGTCAAGCTCTCAGTAAAAACCCTAACTTCCAGCTTTTCTTGGGTTGCTGCGAGGAATTTGACATGAAAATGACTTTTGTCTTTAAGCTGGGGAACTTTGACCAAGTGCTTAAGGTCTAGTTCAACAGTCAGAATTAACAGCAAGACTGCTGTTAACTCACCTGAGCTTTAAAGCTCGTCTAGAATGAATTTTCCTCTCAAGGAATACTTTTATCTTGAAAATCAACCGGACTACCGTTACTTCAGTGGGTCAAATGTGGACGTGAGAAGCTGCAAAGGTAAACAGATGGACCTCCTCGGACTTCAAGGATCGATCCGTTCTTGGCAGACCGTCAAAGGTAACGAGTCGCTGATTGTTTACCCACCGGACTTACGTCTAGCTGGAGATCGCACGGAGAACGTGCCATGTTCCTGGTTATAAACATTCAAGATAGTTCACCCCCTCTTTCCACCTTTCCAACTTCTCCTTAAACTATATATTTTGCCAGTAACTAAACTTTAAGTTAAACGTGTCTACAGATATAAGTAAATATGTCATCTTATTGCTCGTTCTGTTGTTTCCAAAATTGAATCTGTCAGTGGTTAAGTTATATGAAAATTGATCAGAACCAATTCACTTGTAAATGTTGATGTAATTTAATGATTTGTTATTAAATGATTCTGCCTTTGGTAGGTCAAATATAATAACGTTTCCTGTCAATTACATCTTGCCTAGTCACAATTTTGGTTTAAATCCTGAAAAAGAGAGAACTCGTCAATATTTGATGCTAAGATTATGTCAGGTGTAAACCTGCTCATTCTTACATCTAGTGTATAAAACAGAGCAGTAAATCTGATCTCCCTTATGCTCGTTACATATACATATATACAGGTTGTTTCCGACTTACGTACGAGTTCCGTTCCTACGCACCGTTCGTAAGTCGAAAATTTGTAAGTCGGAACCATACCAGCCGCCACTGATACACGTACATGTACAGTAATGAACAGTTACCAAGCACTTCGCCTATCCTAAGACAGCTACATAATTATCTCATAACACTTACAGTCCAGGGCTAAAAATAAAAAAATAATTTCTTACTTTGAGCTGGTCAAGGCTGTCTCGTCTTTTTGCATGTTAGCTCTTGCACGTCTGAGCTCCGCAACTTCGAGCTACTTCACGCGGTCCAAACTGTTTACAAGAAGGACTGTTAGCATGTTAACTCCATACATTTGGAGCCAGAAAAAGAGTTAATAACTTACTGAAAGCCGTTTCTCTATGGCATCCATCCAAAACAAGCTGCTCCGCGTTAGCATGTTAGGCCCGCCATTAGCAGCGCCCATTAGCATTAGCCCCGCCAAGGCTGCCGCAGCTGTTTTTCCGTGTTTTCACATGTTAGCTCTGTGTCCAGACAACATCTTAGGCTGCCAGGCGGACATGGAGGCGAGCTCCCGGCCGCCGCCCATCGGCTCCGTGTCCCCGATGGGGCGTTAGCATCCAACCGGCCATCCTACATCCAACCGTCCATCCTATAGCAAGGCTTGTTAGAATGTTAGCTCGTTGCTACTCCGGTCTGGCTCGCTGTCTGCTGCTTCACGCGGTCAACAGTGTTGTTTTGCTTCGCCCATCCGTTCCTCCACAAAACCACCGTTCAGTTCCAGATCATGTATCCGAGCGCAGGAACCTCTGTTCAGACAAAGCTGGCTGTCAAGGCTGGAGCTACGAGGCTGGAGCTAACTGGCTAAGGCTAAACTCATGGGCACTGCTGAAAACTGACTGCCGAAAATTGGCGGAAACTGGCGGAAACTGTCGCAAACTTGGTAAATCGGCTTAAAAATTAATAATTATGTATTAATATTAATAATACATTATTTATAAAGACATTTAAAACAACCACAGCTGCAAGAAAGTGTTGTACACATGGAATCAAGAACATTTAAACACACAAAAAAAGTTTTTTTTTTTTAATTTCAAATTATCATATATATACAGTATATGGGAACCCTCGACTTACGTCACCACTGATCTACGGCAACTCGGACTTACGAACGCACTGTAAAAAAAAATAATAATAATTTTTATTTTTATAAATGAATACATGTACAGTACTGTACAGTCACCAAGCACTTAGCCTATCCTAACACAGTTTTTAAAGATGAAGGAGTGAGTTGAATTCTCTCCCTTTCACATAAAGTGAAAGTAGCTCCCTTTATGTGAATGGAGCCTTCTGGGGAGGAGGGAGACAATTCAACTCACTCCTTAACTGTGTTAGGATAGGCTAAGTGCTTGGTGACTGTACAGTACTGTACATTTATCTATTTATACATAAAAATAAAAAAATAAAAAATAAACATATTTTTAATAAATAGATAAATGTACAGTACTGTACATTCACCAAGCACTTAGCCCATCCTAACACAGTTTTTAAAGATGGAGTGAGTTGAATTGTCTCCCCAGCAAGCTCTATTCACATAAAGGGAGCTACTTTC
>JBBPBX010016285.1:32739-48349 GCA_038048925.1 Garcialebias charrua
TATATATATATATATATATATATATATATATACAGGTAGTCCTCAACTTACGAGCTTATTGACATACGAGGTTCCGGACTTAAGAATATGTATCTCATTAATAATAATAATAATAATTTACATAATGAATAAATAAATGTACAGTACTGTACAGTTACCAAGCACTTAGCCTATCCTAACATAGTTAAGGAGTGAGTTGAATTGTCACCCTCCTCCCTATCAGGCACCATTCACATAAAGGGAGCTAGCTCCCTTTATGTGAAAAGGAGACAATTCAACTCATTCCTTTATCTTTAAAACTGTGTTAGAATAGGCTAAGTGCTTGGTGACTGTACAGTACTGTACATATATATATTTATAAAAAATAAATATATATATTTTTAAACAACAAATAAATAAATGCACAGCACTGTACAGTTACCAAGCACTTAGCCTATCCTAACATAGTTAAGGAGTGAGTTGAATTGTCTCCCTCCTCCCTAGCAGGCACCATCTAGCTCCCTTTAGGTGAAAGGGAGACAATTCAACTCATTCCTTCATCTTTAAAAAATGTGTTAGGATAGGCTAAGTGCTTGGTGACTGTACAGTACTGTACATCTATATATTTATAAAAAATAAAAAAATATTTTTTTTAAATAACAAATAAATAAATGCACAGCACTGTACAGTTACCAAGCACTTAGCCTATCCTAACATAGTTAAGGAGTGAGTTGAATTGTCTCCCTCCTCCCTAGCAGGCACCATCTAGCTCCCTTTAGGTGAAAGGGAGACAATTCAACTCATTCCTTCATCTTTAAAAAATGTGTTAGGATAGGCTAAGTGCTTGGTGACTGTACAGTACTGTACATATATATATTTATAAAAAATAAATATATATATTTTTAAACAACAAATAAATAAATGCACAGCACTGTACAGTTACCAAGCACTTAGCCTATCCTAACATAGTTAAGGAGTGAGTTGAATTGTCTCCCTCCTCCCTAGCAGGCACCATCTAGCTCCCTTTAGGTGAAAGGGAGACAATTCAACTCATTCCTTCATCTTTAAAAAATGTGTTAGGATAGGCTAAGTGCTTGGTGACTGTACAGTACTGTACATCTATATATTTATAAAAAATAAAAATATATATTTTAAATAACAAATAAATAAATGCACAGCACTGTACAGTTACCAAGCACTTAGCCTATCCTAACATAGTTAAGGAGTGAGTTGAATTGTCTCCCTCCTCCCTAGCAGGCACCATTCACATAAAGGGATCTAGCTCCCTTTAGGTGAAAGGGAGACAATTCAACTCATTCCTTCATCTTTAAAAACTGTGTTAGGATAGGCTAAGTGCTTGGTGACTGTACAGTACTGTACATCTATTTATTTTTTAATTATTTTTTTTTTTTTTGTGATCCTACTTACAAATTTTCGACTTATGAACGGCCCGTAGGTACAAAACACGCTCGTAAGTCGTATATACGTCGTATATATAAATATATATATATATATATATATTTATTTATTTATTTATTTATTTATTTATTTTTTGACGAGCTAACGAGCTTCCTGCTGCCAAAACCATTTAGCTTTGTCACACCCGGGCACTCACATAGCTGCCTAATACACGTGGGGGTGGGTCCTTGTGACTCAGTGAGACTACCTGTACAAATAAAGGTTAAAAAAATAACATATCTGACCAGGGGCGGATCTACTGGGGTGGCATGGGGTGGCAGTTGCCACCCCAACAGAGAGCCTTGCCACCCTGTTTGCCACCCCAGCTGGACATTACGAATGCGAACATCTTTTTTCCAACAACATTGAATGCAGCACAATGTTGTCATATGGTCCACACTCCTTACCAGTTGGTGGCGGTAATGCTCACCTAACTTTCTTGCCAACTGCCAATAAATTTAAAGAAGAAGCACAATGTACAACTGACTCAAGACGTCAAGTTCTGACTGAGTGGCGGGAAGTGAGAAATGAAATGAAAGGAGGACTGAACACACCTGTATTTCTGCTTCCTGTACTTTGGCTGTTTCATGTCTCTCCCTTTACATTGCATCATTTTATTTATATATACAGGTAGTCCCCGACTTACGAACGAGTTCCGTACCTACGGGCCGTTCGTAAGTCGAAAATTCGTAAGTAGGATCACATACAAAAATATATATATATTGTTTTTTACATTTTTGGGCGCTAGTGGCCTTTATTGGAGAGGGAGAGGGCGAAGCGGTAGAGAGGGGGGAGACACCACAGAAAGAAGCTCGTCGGGTCTGGGACGTGAACCCGCGACGCCTGCGGAGAGGCTCAGCCTCCAGCATATGTGCCGCTTGCTTTATCCACTGGCACCACATATATATTGTTTTTTGCACAGTACTGTACATCTATTTATTTATATTTTTTAAATTCCTTAAAAAAAATAATTAAAAAAATAGATGTACAGTACTGTACAGTTACCAAGCACTTAGCCTATCATAACACAGTTTTTAAAGATGAAGGAGTGAGTTGAATTGTCTCCCTTTCACATAAAGGGAGCTAGCTCCCTTTATGTGAATGGAGCCTGCTAGGGAGGAGGGAGACAATTCAACTCACTCCTTAACTGTGTTAGGATAGGCTAAGTGCTTGGTAACTGTACAGTACTGTACATTTATTCATTTATTATTTAAAAAAAAGTTTTATTTTTATTTTTTATGAGATGCGTTCGTAAGTCCGAAACGTCGTAAGTCAGGGGCGTCGTAAGTCGCCCCTGTGTTGCCTCCCCCTGAAACATCCTTGCCACCCTCTTGCCACCCCATAGATGTTTTTCTAGATCCGCCCCTGTATCTGACCAATGAAATTATCAAACAGGTCACAGTCAAACCAATGAAACTGGGAGGGGAAGAGAGAATGGGGAGTGGGGAATCCATTTGCAGATCATGTGAGTTTCGCATGCTCACAGAGCAACTTTTACTCTGCGAGCAGGAGGACAGCTTGAGGAACACCAAGATGGCAATGACTTCCTGGTAGGGTACTGTAATTTTTTTAACCAGCCATGTTACCGGTGCTATTCAGACTAAATAAAAACCTTTACTGCACATATTTGTGTATGTTACCAGTATGTATTGTAGCATTCTGCTGCATTCTGGGCAGCACGGTGGCACAACTGGTAGAGCTGCTGCCTCTCAGCGAGAAGGTTGCCGGTTCAAATCCCGGTCCGGGGCCTTTCTGGGTGGAGTTTGCATGTTCTCCCCGTGCATGCGTGGGTTTCCTCCGGGTACTCCGGTTTCCTCCCACAGACCAAAAAACATGCTTGTTAGGCTGATTGGTGACTCTAAATTGACCCTAGGTGTGAGTGTGAGAGTGGATGGTTGTTTGGTGTGAGTGAGACAGGTCCCTCTTGTAAATGAGTCCCCGTGACTCAAGAGGCTAGCCTGTATAAATAAAGGTTGAATGAATGAATGAATGCTGTGGTTGACTGCTGGTCACATGGCTTCCGGGAGGGATCATGTGGGTAAAATGTATGTGCATTGTTAATAATTTCGATTAGCTGTTAGTCATTGTTGGTTTAGTGATTAGTCTGTTCTTGTTAGCTTAGTTTGTGTTCATTATGTGTTAGTTTGTGTTGGGTCATTCAGTCGAGAGTGAGGGAGACTGTTCATTCTGTGTGTGTTGAACAGTAAAATAAATTACTATGTCAGTAAAATAAAGTCTATAAAACATCATCTGGTGGTTGATTCTTGATCTACAACAAGAGATGCACATCTCCCTCAGTGGTTGTGTGCTGCCACTCCTGTTACAACGTGAACATCTGTGGATTATACACAAGCACGACTTATATATGTACAAATGTGTTTGTTTATTCTTCTTTAATTTAGTGTGTCTGGCTTATATTCAGGTGTGCTCTATAATCTGGAAATGATGATAACCCTTCTGAAAATAGCATGAAGACTAAAAACTCTAGGAAATTGTGAATCCACATGGGCATATCAGCCAGATGTAATTTTGAGAAGTAGGCAGAAGTGTGTGTGGTGGGGGGGGGGGGTGTAGGGCGTCAAACACATGGTCCCACAGAGAGACAGTTTTCAGTAGTGCTGCAGTTCCTCCTCATTATGGAAAAAGTATTGATGTTCACATTACTGTCAGGCTCTGTGTGCAGGAGTTAGCTGACCTCACGTAAATGTAATCAGCATTCGGATCAGTCCGCTCACGACAAAACAAGATGGTGGCTGGCAGATTTATCCAAACGTAAACATAAAAACGTCACACGCAGAAACAAAATGAGAGTAAACAGCTTGGCTGAGGCACATCTTCCTCCGACAGGTAAATCTTCAGGCTAATGCATCACTGTGTGTGTGCAAGCACACTTTTATTTACAGTATAACAGTGATGGTGATTTAGCAAATTTACCTGTTTTTATATGACCTGATAAAAGTTTCATTGTCTTTGGGTTGGCAGTTTATCTCTTAATTGAAACCTCAGCTGAAGGGTCCACAGCTGCGTCACGGTGAATCAGGTCATACTGAACTGGTCCCATACAGGACTTTTTTTGGTGGGATACTTTAGTCATTTTGAATTGGGACTTAGTGTGAAAGCTATTAATAATAAATGGTGCATATAACCTATAGGCAACTGTCAACCTTAATTTAAAATAGATCTAAGCAGCTATGACAGGGCTCCTATCCGTGCAACACAATTATCCTCAGAGTACCCAGTGAACAACTGACATGTTGATTAACAGGTGAGAATTATGACTGTTTGTGTCTGCACACCAGGTTTGTTGTGTCCCCGCACAGAAAAGCCAGTGTTTTTCTTTCATTCTATGTCAGAAAATTTTTACAATTTTACTAAACATGCCACTCAGAAAGTATCAAGTAAAGAGAAGCAATGTACGGCTTACAGTCGAAAAAATGCCAGTGAATATAATAAGAGGGCGGCACAATGGCGCAGTTGTAGAGCTGCTGCTTCTCAGCTATAAGGTCGCCGGATCAAATCCCGGGCCATCCTGTGTGGAGTTTGCATGTTATCTTTGTTTATGTGTGGGTTTTCTTCAGGTACTCCAGTTTCCTCCCACAGACCAAAAACATTCATGTTAGACTGATTGGTAACTAAATTGTCCCTAGGTGTGAGTGAGAAAGTTTGTCTATATTTGTCCCTGTGATGGACTGGAGACCTGTCATGGGTGTCCCGTCTTCTCACACAAAGATGGCTGGACATGGGCACCAGTGACCCCACGACCCAAAAAAGGGAAGAAGTGGGTAAAGATAATGGATGTTAAATTCAGCAGAATTTATTATATATCCATCCTTTCGTTACCTTTACCCACTTCTTCCCTTTTTTGGGTCGTGGGGGTCACTGATGCCCATGTCCAGCCATCATCGTGTCAGAGGCGGAGTACACTCTGGACAAGCAGCAAGTAATCATTATATATTTTTTGAAATATTATGTTCCCTTGGGCAGCACGGTGGCACAACTTGTAGAGCTGCTGCCTCTCAGCGAGCAACAGTTCTTTTGAGTTCCCCAGTGTTCACCCCGGCTCTCGCATATCCTCGTGTGCTTCTACTCAGTTTGGATCAGGGTTCTGCAGAGAGCCCATGTTGATGTGTTGGCTCCTTTGTCATTATCAGCTGTGTGTGACAGGCCTGCACTGTTAACGGTGTCCTGAACAGAAGATTTCACCGTGGGCTGCACGCTCTCTCACCACGTGATGAATGTGTTTAGGGGCTTGGCTTGCCCCACAACTTTTAGGGCGGTAATTCTGCTTAATGACCTAGAAGAGTTTAGTGGTGGGCCAGGGAAGGAAAAGAGGCCAAAGACACCCAGGACCTCTATTACTGAAGCCTTGTGTTCACTCTCTGAGACTGTAAGGCTTATTTCGTTTGCCCCCCGCCCCACACACACACACAACCTCCCCCTCTGCAGCAGAAAATAGCCTCCCGGATAGACGATGACAAACTGCTCTCTTACAATCCATTTGGAGTGGTACCAACCCAGGGAGAGTCTTCAGATTATGGCACATCCTGCTTGCTCATCCTTTCACTTTAAGCTACAGCTTCTCTACCTCCTTTTAAGCATCCCTTATTTCTGAGTGGCTGCTCCATCAACAGAACCCATGCAGCTTAAGTCAGAGATTCACATGATCTGAGTTGATCCTTCATTTCATAAACTTCCTTTGTTAGTTTTGTCAGTTATTCCTAATAAAGTGTCAAAATATTTCCCTGAAATCAAAATGAGGCAAATTAGTTGTTTGATGCTCATCAATAAACTGTAAAAATGGTCAAGGGTGTAGTGATACAGACCTTCATCTCTGAACTGGATTTACACCTTTTCACATCTCTCTGAACTGTATTGAAGCACCTTTCACTGATTCTCTCAGTGAGACACTTTACCACTGTTTTATTTTAATAATTTGAATCAAGACACATTTCAGAAGAGACTTCATTTTAATTTGTGTTAATTCAGAATTAATTAGCAGAATAACTCTTGTCATTGTATGATCGTGGTTTATGCTGTTACAATGCTGGTCACTTCTTCATATGATGAATCAAACTGTGTCTAAAGTTGAGAAATATTTCAAGTTGTACCTTTCAGATGCGTTTTAGAAAAGTTAAGACGTTTAATCAGTTAATCTTATTACTGGCGACTATTGCCTGTGTTTTCTTAAAACAATCCTCCTCTGTTATCCTGTACAACTTACACACTTCTGACATATTTGACCTGCGCTAACTCCTTCCCATTCCCTGATGAACAACCAATGAACAGAGTGGATTTAACTGGGTCAAAGTCCCTTTTTAAGGTTCCACTTCCTGTTTCTCCCTGCAGTCTGCTGGTGAAGCTTAAAGTGTAACTCACCCTGAAATTAACTTTTTTTTTAGCTGATAAACTCCCTAGAATGTGTTTAAAATGTTTTATAGCACTATGTCTGTGTTCATTTTCATATATTTGTGCGTATTTGTTTAAATCTGCAATATCAATCAATCAGCTTTATTTATATAGCACATTTTAAAAACCGCAGGGTTAGCCAAAGTGCTGTACAGTAAAACAAAAGATAGCTAACTAAAACGATTAAAAAACAAAACAAAAGCAGCATACAAAAATAAAAATACATATACCAGTCTCACTGCAGGTGGGTTAAAATGCCATAAAAGAACAAGATCACGTGTTAAAAGCCAAGGTATAAAAGTGTGTTTTTAAAAGGGATTTAAAAACAGGAAGAGAGGAGGCCTGTCTGACACTCAGTGGCAAATTGTTCCACAACCTGGGAGCAGCGACAGAAAACGCTCTGTCACCTCTGAACTTCAGCCTAGTTTTGGGCACTGTCAGCAGCAACTGATCAGCTGATCTTAGAGATCGGGGAGGGCAGTAGGGCTGAAGCAGCTCAGACAGATATGGTGGGGCAAGGTTGTTCAGGCATTTAAAAACAAATAGCAAAAGTTTAAAATGAATTCTGTAGTGCACAGGGAGCCAGTGAAGGGACGCCAGGATGGGAGTGATATGCTCACGCCTACGGGTCTGGGTTAACAGGCGAGCAGCAGAGTTCTGCACGAGCTGCAGACGGGCGAGAGAGGTCTGGCTGATGCCTACATACAGTGCATTACAGTAATCAAGACGAGATGTAATAAAAGCGTGGATTAATTTCTCCAAGTCAGGTCTTGATAAGATTGGTTTTACTTTTGCTATTTGGCGAAGCTGATAAAAACTTTTCTGAACAACACTGCTGATCTGTTTATCAAATTTAAAATCAGACTCAAACTTCACCCCCAGATTGGTGACAGAGTCCCTGAGGTAACATGACAGTGAGCCAAGGTCTATGCTGGAAGAAGGACAGCAACTCGGTCTAAAAATCAAGATTTCAGTCTTGTTCTCGTTGAGACTAAGGAAATTTAGGGAAAACCATGCCTTAACATCATTAAGGCAGGGTGTGAGTTGCTGGAGTGTATTGTTTTGTGCCAGGGGAAGGTAGATCTGGCAATCATCAGCATAGAAATGAAAAGAAATGCCATGTTTCCTAAAAATTGAGCCAATATTTGGTCTAAAAACGTGTTTACGATAGTCCTATGGGTTGAACTGGTGAATTACACCTTAATTTTCTGATTGGTTTACGATTCGCACTGTGACGTATTTTCGCACTCTGTCGTCACGAAAGTGGTTCAAGCAGAGCCAATCCCCTGCAGAGATGGAAGGTCCTCGCTGTAGTTCATACCTTATATGGAAGTGGTACATTGCACTCCGGAAAAGTACTGCAAAGAAGCATATTATAGTTTTCGGAATGGCAATAGTTATTTGTATATTTTAACTTATTTATTTTAGGAATACTTTTCACTACATCGAAACTATTTGGTTGTACAGTATTTGTTTTCTTATTTTGCGATGGACGAGAGTAATGCATAAATGCCACGATAGGGCAATGGTGTAGGAGCGGGTTTGGGATCCGACAGACCCAGGTTCGATCCCCGGTCATAGCATATCTTGTATTACTTTCTTTCTTTTTTTAACGCCTTTTGTTTCAGATAGATCGGGTGAGTACATAATTATTCTTTGTTATTGCTGGTTGTTTATTACTAATGTAATTTTAACATTCAGAAACAATAACGGTCTCTTATCCTGGCCACACCTCCTCGCTCAATCCCCACCCGCTTCCCCCTCCTTTAGGCGGTGTCTGACACTCCCACTTTGTTGCATTTTTTAAATTTTGTCTTGGGAGCGGAGATACCGTTTCACAGTGGGGTGAGCCACTCTTTAAACTATGTTCTTCCCCAAAGAGCTGAATGAACGTCTGTCAAAACACCAATGATACGTCATCAGTTAAGGACTCATAGTATTGCTGGCTATAAGTCCTCTCCGAGCTTTAAAAAGCTCTACTTTAATGAAATTCCTTCAAGGAATCTTTTATCTTGAAAAGCCAAAACCGGAACTGAGGTTGTTACCTCGGTGAGATGGATGCAGACTTGAGCGAGCCGCTGTAAGATCGACGCTTGAAGCCTATAAACCGTAGCAGGATGGACGGTCCGTGCACGTAAGGCTGGGACAAGTTTACCGGAGCAGAGACCGAGAATCTTCGCACAGGTAAAACGTTGATGTTCATTAGCGGGACCGGAGTCGAGCCGAATCCGCCGAGGAGCTTCTATGTTCTTGGTTAAACTCACGTCAAGATAATACCCCTCCTATCTTTCCTTCCATTCTTCCTCCTAAACTTTCTCCTTAAACTTATTTTTGCCAGATTTTTAAGAAATATTTGCCTACAGATATAAAAGTAATATGTCATCTCATTACTTGTTATGTTGTGCCTAGAAGTTACGGATGCGTGATTTCATCTGCTGAAGTAAATTATAGGAAAATCTGATCGATCAATCAATTCATTGGTGCTGATAACGCTGTAAAGGATTTTGGGGGGGTCAGTATTAAACTGACACCCTTTACCTTAATTAATTACTTATTCAGATTTAATTGTATTTCACAGATTCTTTTTTTTTTTCAGGTTTACCCAATATTTCTGTGATCATTTATGATGGACAATAACCATAAAGCCATTAAGTGACAATGAGACGTTGATTTTAGTGGGTTTGCCAAAAGACACTACCTTTTATTTAAAATAAATCAACTAAAATTAACACCATTACACTTGATTGACTGATTTCAATTTCTTACAAATTAAATGCATCAGCACATTTAAATAGTAACACAACAGACATCAGTACAAGATGACAATAATACTTTTTATCTGGAGGTTCTTTATCTTAAGAAGTAGTTACCAGCTTGGAATGAGATAAAAGGAGAGGTTTAAGAGGAATAGGGAGAGGTTGGAGAGATTTAAAAGGAAGTTATCTATTTTGAGTTTAAACCAGAAATTGACACTTCTCCATACGAAAACAAGCTCGACTCCACAGCATGTCCAGTAAACATCAGCAACTCTGTACCTGTTAGACGTCCCGTCTTGGTTGGTAGAGTTACAGAAGCAGTCTGAGCTTCACAGGTTCTGGGCCCGTGAAGTCTGGTTATACCTCGGTGTGTTTATGGATTCTACGTGTCGTGACGCCTGCTTTCTCCATCAGAGACAGTAACACATACTTGTTAGTTTCAAAATAAAGCGTTCCTCGAGAAAGTTCATTAAGAACTAAGGACCTTTTGCTCTGTGAAATTAATGGAGTCATCCATTAGTCCCAGCTGATGAGCCCGTCTTTGACACGTGACTGCAGCTCATCCAGCTGTCAAGACAGAGAGCTGTCAGGTCCCGCAGTCATTTCCAACTCTTAAACGTTCACGGAAGCAAAACACTTTTACTAAAGTGTTGAGACCAGAACATTCAGTCTTCTCATTGGTTGTGGCCAAGAGGAGAGAGGGATAACGTGAAGCTTTAGACTTCGAGATCAACTGAGAGTTTGTTTAGAAAACAAAGAGGACTGTTTAGGAAAAGTGTCTGAAAGTGAAGACATACAGACGCTCATTAGAGATTTAGCTGTTTCTAATTTTAAAACAACACTGAACAAGTCAGTCTGACACATCATTCAACTCTGATACCGTTAGACACCTTCATTTGAAGAAGTGACACAGTAATGCTTCACATTAAAGCATATAACATAGGTGATCATAAAACATATTGTAAAGTACAACATTGTTCATGAATAACACAGGTGAATGCTTTGATTATATTTGTATTAGAACAAAGTCAAAGAATAGAAATAGTCTCTTTGTGAATTAATATGTTGTTTGATTCAAACTAAAAAAGACTAAATGTCTGTTTACTGAGAGGTCAGTAAAGGTTATCACTGGAACAATTAAAAAAGACGAAGGTGTAATCTCGCATCATAGCGGACCCTGTCATGTCCACTACATCTCCCCCCTTTTGGAAGTCATCGCTCGTCCTTGGGGTTGAGGTTCAACACGAAAGGATACCTTGAACTGTCTCTGATCTTGAAGTAATCCAGCAAGTGGAAGAAGAAAAATCAAAAATTATAATCCCATAAAGTTTTTGGAACTTCCATACTGTTCGTAGGTAATCCCATTGCGGAAAGCTTTTAATCCTTTGGAAAACAAAGTCTTATAATCCACAGCGGTAATTCCACAGCAGTAATTCCACAATGATTAGTTTTGTTGATTGATCAGCAACAATTGTTTGTTAGCATGTAGAGAGGATCCCTCGATTGACGCAGACGAGGCGACCCTTGGACAAGGGCGTAGATTTCATCTCATTATTGGGGGGGATCATAAACAGGGAAATTTTTTAAGAGCAATTTTGGGGGGGTCGGCAAAGTTACAGTGAAATGTAATGCAAAATGTACAGAGGGAAGTTTATCCAAACTGCATGCATATACTATGCAGAATAATCAGCAATAATATTGATTTAAATGGCATGTGTGTTTAGTAGTCTTAATACTACTATTAATCAGTACAATAGTGACACTCATTACTCTTATAAAAAAATTAATGTGTTCAATCTTTCAAAATGAGAATTTTGCAAAATAGGTCCCCTCTAAATATTGTTTAAATTTCAGTTTGGCTTGTATTCATAGATTGCTGTGGTCAGTGTCACTGATAATCTGGTACCACACCTTCCCAAAATCTTAAAGCTTAAAAAGAAAACAGTTTTCAAGGAGAAGAAATACTTTAATGCAGGGGTCACCAAACTTTTTGAGACTGAGAGCTACTTCAGTGGGACCAAGAGGCACAAAGGTCCACTTGTTCGTTCCAAACAAATTTGCATGGTTCAACTTTAATTATAGTATTAATAATAATACATTTACATACATGTGAATATATGACTGCCTGATCACATCTGATCTGGTCTGTATTATTAAAGACTCCACACAATGATTTAGCTTGGTAAATATGATCAATTATTATTGATAATTACCAGTAGTGATTAGAACTCTCAATCAAGAACTTGAGTCCTCAGTTTGAATCCCTTTTTGGCTCTTCTGTGCAAATGTAAATTGTTCTTAGCTTTGACTGGGAGTGTGGATGGTTGTTTGTCTCTTTGGCTGTCTCTGTGATGGACTGGAGACGTGTCCTGGGTGTCTCTGGACCTGGGTGTCCCTGCCTTCACACAAAAGCAGCTGAGATTGGCTCCAGTCCTAAACAAGGGGGCATAATAGATTACTTATTAACTGATATTTAAACATAAAACACTATTTCTTTTATGTTAAACTCAATCTGTAACATTTGAAATTCATTGTATTTTATAAATATTTTATTAACTGTTTTGTAGAAATGAACACGTTTGTAACATTCATTCAAAATATGCCTTAACAAATCTGTAGCATTTTTTAAGAACCTATTAAGAATAAAATCTTCCAGTTGCAGATACAAAATATCAATAATGTAATATAATAAACAGTGACATTTTTTAATTAATCATGTGACATAAGTATTGATCCTCAACATTTTTTATAATAATAATTTATTTATAAAGCCCTTTAAAACAACAGCTGCAACAAAGTGCTACACATATAAAATCATTTTAACTAATCATCACATCTTCTCTACTCTTTTTATTAATTATCTTTCACATATTTTATCATTACTTCTTTCAAGAGCTCCACACCTGAAAATATGATGAATGTGAATCCATCCTGCTCAAAGCTGCGCTGAGATTCTTCTGTCTGTTGTGAGCCACCAGGGAGCTAGTTAGCATTGAAGCTAGCGTGTTAGCTGATGAAGAAGTGTCACTCCTCGTTGCGTTTTGCTGTTGCTACAGCCACTAATGAGACACACTTGTCTTTCAACACTGTGAAAGACCTTTTCCTCCCAGTCACTGTCACCAATGTTTTAAGTAGCTACTTACTGGAAGTTAATAGTTTGTGCTGCAGCTCACTCCCACCCAGCGGCTCCGCGCCGAGCCTGTGACTCCGGTGCTCTTGTTGTTCCTTGTAAACATTGGACTAAACCATTTGCCAACAGAGAAGGGGGGGGGGGCAAATTTTCCTTTTTTTCTTCTTAGAATAATGGTGGATTTCTCTCTTTTTTTGCCTTTTTATATTGATATCATTTAAAGACACGGTTTCCTTTATTGAATTATTGGGGGGGACAGATCTATATTTCCCCAAGATTGGGGGGGTCCGGACCCCCCCGATCCCCCCAGGATCTACGCCTATGCCCTTGGATGAAGGTTGAAGACCAAACGTTGGAGCTGCAGGTTCCCACATCGAAGGTTGTTGAATGGTTGGTTTCCAGTCAGTGCCACTCTGGTTCTATGTGTCATGCAATTATGTGGTTTTAGGTGGGCTTATGATTGGGATTTTACATTAAGCCTTACCTATATGCACCTGGTGTGTAAGCTATCGTGATTTAGATCAGCTACAATTACCAATTAAGGGGTGGATCAATGCTGTAAAAATCAAATATAGGGATCTGCGTTATAAATTGAATTCATTATTATTATTATTATTATTATTATTATTATTATTATTATTATTATTATTATTATCTATACCTATAAAGTTGTTGGAGGGCTTCTGTAATGAAGGCCTCTTCTTCCAAACTATTCCTCCATTCATTACTTAGTTTAGGTTAAACTAAAATAGAAAAAGAAAATATAGTTTGGTCTAAATGTCTGTTGTCCTTTTAGACAAACAACGTAGATTTTTGGTTTTCCCTATAAATTTTGGAGTCTATGGCGAGACTCATTAAAAATGAATAGATAATCAAGAATAGAATCGATCGAATCGGTTCAATTTAGAAATTGTGAGACCAGTGTAGTTTATGGTACCTTGAGTAGCTTTAAACTACATTGACTCTTCAACGATTGAGATTTAACAAAACAAACTGCATGTTGGCATAGGTAAATCCATATTATGCATTAACCAATGTTAACACAAAACCCTTTTTGGCTGGGAGTGTTCAGAACCAAAACAATATCTCAAATAATGACAACAGTAATGACTAAACAACAAGGAAACAACGTTTCACTGCTTCGACACACTCTTGTTGTCAGATTCCAAAATATAACACACAAGAAAAACAGGTCTTAACTTTATAACCGATGTCAAATTAAATCCCGTGGATTTAAACAGTTGTTAAGGTTAGTTTTTTGTTGTGGGTTTTAGACTTAGCGTTTCTATGTTCAAGTTGGACAATGCGACTTTTAGGGTGGAAAATGTGGTAGTTTAAACCTGATTAGTTTATTTACTAACTTGTGTTTGGACGACCTTATTATCCCATGAAGTGGGTGAATTTGTGAGATCTTTGTATTTTGTGGAGTCATTGAACACCTTGTAAAGTTTGATCTGATTTTGATGTACCCATTTAGCAATTGGTTCTTTGTGGCCTTTGCTGATTTTGATTTCGTAGACAATTGAGGACACTTTGTCTTTGTCTTGGGCAGGACCTAACATCACCCCCCTGTGGTCATGGGGGACCACGTACACAGGTCCATCCGTCCATGGGCACAAGTTAGGATGCCATTGTCTAGTTATAGCTGTTCGCGCAGCTGAGAGTAGACAGTACACAGGAACCTTTTAGGCTTCGGCCAACGTATCTTCTTACGTTTACCTCTTTCCGTGTAATTTAGGTGTGTCTCAAACGTCCGTGCAGTTGCAGGTGTATCTGATTTGTCAGTCTGCGATGGGTCACTGTCGTTGTAGTGTGAGTTTGCCCCCCCCGTCTGAAGAGGGGCCCTCGCCATCAGTAACAATGATGTCCAAGTGACTGTCAGCGTCTGGTTGAATGTCTTTTTCTGGACTCAAATGCTTTGGAACCAAGGTTTCCTCGAAAGCTTGGCTGATTGCCGATTTCACTGTCCAAGGGGACAGTACAGCGTCTTCGGTGTGGGATCCTTGGATCTCTACACCTTCTACTACCTGTGGTAGGTAGTGTTCAGTGAATGCCGATTGCTTCAGCTCGCAGAGGAGGTTCACATGTTGGGCCAGAGTTGGGTTCAACTGTTACGTCTCATCTGCCTCACCTGTTTTTGAAAGTTCACTTACTGGGCTGGTCCCTTGTGTCCTCTGCGGTACCTGCGGTTAGGCAGTCTGTATCACAACTAGGAGGCACTTTTATTGGTAGGGGTTTTCTTATTGTTGCCCACATTGTCTGTTCACCATAATCAATAATCGCATCGAAGCGGTTTATAAAATCTTAGCCAACCAAAAATGGGACTGAGTCAAGTGTAGACACAAATACCGGGTGGCATAGTGTCATTTCGCCAATCTGCATGTGAACCATAGATATAGCTGTCAGGGTTGTTCTCGTCTCTGCGAGGCCCTGCAGTTAAATAGCACATTTCTCGAAGGGTATTTGCCTGTCAACACCGTTAGCGGAGGTCCTTAGCTCCTCGAACAGTTTGGCTGACATAATAGTTATGTCTGCACTGCCGTCCAGGAGGGCTTCACGTGCGAGGACTCTTTCCAGTGTGATAGGCAGGTAAGCTTTCTTAGCTACCCCCCTTTTCATAAAGTTACACAGAAACCTTACAGGTCTTGGCACACGTTTCTGCTCACGTGTACCTCTGTCTGTGTAATCTTGTTTACTGTCAGCATCTTGACTTTCAGGATGTTGTTGTGTGTCAGCAATTTGTTTGCCAACATCCATGGCAATGTTTTTATTAGTGTGCGCTGAGTTATTAGTGTGCTCTGAGTTATCAAAGACAATGCCACTCATTGAACCAGGTTGGTCATCCTCAGTAACATTCAAGTTTTCAAACAACCAACTTATG
>JBBPBX010016286.1:0-11722 GCA_038048925.1 Garcialebias charrua
CGAAACCAACGCGCTGGCCAAAGCGCGGGGGCGGGGACTTCGCGATTGCGTCACTTTGGCCGCGCGCCCTATGCGACGCGTCAACTATATCCTAGGCTTTAGTAGTTTTTAGGTGTGCTCTGGTTGTTTATCTGTTTGTCTGATTGTTTGGTACTGGTACTGTTTTCAGTAGATTTTGCCTGATGACAGAGTGAGATCGGTAGTCCAGTTATATAGTTTTTACTTTATACTCCTAGAGTCCCCTTTTGGTTAGGTAGTCCGTCACCAGACAGGCTTCGACGGCCCTGTTCTATGGGTTGGCCCTGCGCTGGTGACGTTGTTTTATTTTTGGCTGACTCACTCTATCCACCTTTCGTTTGAACTTTTGTCTATTTTTGCTTCTTCCATTACCCTGTTCCAGAAGAAGGTGCACTCTGCACCTGGAGGGAGGAGTGCAGGGGTCCATCTTACCTTGTCGGGCAGTTTTTCAATAAAGCTTTTTAACTTACCTTCTGCCTTCTTGTGTCTTGTATCCCTTTAATGTGTTCGGCCAGAGCCAGCCGTAACACACTGCAGGCGGTGGTGCGGTGTGGCTATGGCCCCATTTGTTTTTTAAGTTTCGGTTTCAGCGCCGCACGGTCTTTACTTTCACTTTTAATATAAATAATAACTAATAGTTTTGTTTTTCCTGTGACTTATCTGCAGTATGATAAATGATAGGAGCATAATGTAACTGAACACAGAGCGGTGCCAATTATATGTAAGGATATAATACTTGTCAGTTTGCTGACCAGTACAATATTCCAAAAGAAGTTGGAGCAGACTTTATCTGACCCAAATTCATTCGCGACTTCACCCTTTTTCCGGATTAAATTGCTTAACTGTGACTAAACAAAATGTAACTTCACGAGAGGCGTCAACTTATGTTGATCCACCAGAAGATGGACCTTTTATTGAGACAATCATAAAAGTACATTAAACATTTGTATCGAGATTAGCTCTGATTTAAATAACTACTGTAGACAAGAATTCAAATTGAAACAAACAGACAAGTTGTGTTTAAACTTCCTGTTGGCACGTTTACTTAAAGTTTACTGGCTTAAGAAAAATAAGAATAAGGAAGAAGAAATGTTGAAAGCTAAGTTTAACAGAAGTTAATTATTTTGAAATGCAACAGGGTGACACTTTTCCCCAAACGAGTTACAACTGGGCTTCCCGCACGCTCAGCAAACATCAACGACTCTTTACCTGGTGACGATACGTCTCTGGAGATAAGAGCTGAGAAGTAGCTGGACACACTTAACGGATTGTTTGATCCAGTAGCCGTCCAGTTGAAACTTCAGCGCGTGTGTGCTGATTCAACGATACGTGAAACTCGCCTCTCTCGGCAGGAAACAAGGTCAACGTCCTGACTGGGTTTCAAAATAAAACTTTCAGAAAACAAATTCTTTCAAACAGAAATGAATGAGTTACAGCGATGCTCTGCTGTAACTCTGGTTGAGAAACGTAGGTCTAATTGACAAATGACCACAACGTTTCATCAGTTTCCAGAGAAAAACAAGTTGTTCAGTTTGTTCTCCCTTTCACACCAAAAACCAAAACGGGAAGTAAGACTTTATATGGAGGGCGGAGTCTGCCCACTTCCTGAATGGTTATTGGCTGTTTTAACAAAATAAATGAATTTACTCAACAGTTCCCAGAGTTGGAAAACTCTGAAGGACACTTAACGGATTGTTTAGACCAGTGGCCAGATGGAGCTGGTTCGTAAAGAGAATATTATGGCTACTTCACGGACAAGACAAAGCAGAGAAGGAAGTTAAAAGTTTACCCTGAACTGTGCCATAATATTAAAGCATCCTGGTACTGCAGAAATAAACCAGCATGAGAGTAACACTCATATTAATAACAGATCATCATTAAATGACAAAAATATACTGTTGATCAATTCTGAATTAACACAAATTAAAAGGAAGTCTATCTGATTGATTTGTGCCTCTTAATTCAAAATAAATGTAACAAAATAGTGTCCACTTGTCTCCTTGAGATCTCAAGAAAAGTGTAACACTCAGAGTTTCAGAGAGATGTGAAGAGGTTTAAATCCAGTAACGGACATGAGGGTGCTGTATCACTACAATAATAAATGCTCCCAATGTCTTGTTGGTCTTTTTTTTTTTTGGTAAATAATGAAGTTTTTATGCATTTTTATATATTTATTTTGCATCTATGACATCATCGACTACTTGAGCACTAATCGAGCTTATTTATGTTAATGTCGAGTTTAAAAATTATGTACTTGTTCAACCCCTAGCTGTGTGCCTTTTTAGAGGAATAGAGAGAGGAAGCGCGACATTAATAAAGCAGCAGTTTATCATATCGCTAAAGATACGGTCCTTAGGGGCTAACAAGACGGCTAACGCTTTAATCGCTAAGGACCGTATCTTTAGCGATATGATAAACTGCTGCTTTATTAATGTCTTGCTTCCTCTCTCTGTTCAGCTAAAAAGGCACACAGCACGGTTAAATGAGCTCTGAACCGTGGGTTATAAAGAGTCAGATCTGACAGAGCTGGGAGCTTCACACACGCTAGCTGTTGTTTAATAAACGGCTCCTTCTGCCCGCCCACACTGGAGAAGCGGAAAGGGGAGGGGGAGAGCAGCAGATGGCTGTGTGTGTAGAAGGAAGGGGGCTGCCTGGGAGAAAGAGACGGCAGGATTTCCAAGTATAAAACTACTGTATATAGTTTGTATCAAGATGGTCTCAACTTATATTGCCCCCCACAACATTCTCGATATTTTAAAAATATTTAGATGTCGCCCAGCCCTAGACATGGGTATAACAAGGAAATAATAGCAACTCTAAATATTGGGACAATGACTGGCAAAGACAGAGAGCTGGTTGACGTAATATATACCGTACTTTTCTGCATATAACACGCAGTTTTTTTCTCATTTGAATGTCCTGCGGATTATACGCCGAAACGTCTTATTTATGGATTTTTTCCCATATTTTTAGACCCATTTTTGGCTCTGATATCGCCGTTTTTCATTTTGGGCAAAAAATGGTGCAGTACCACTTTTGTCCATTAGGGGGACACTTCCAGAGGAGTACAGTGACCGTTTCTTTTTCATTCATTCAACCTTTATTTATACAGGCTAGCCTCGTTGAGCCACGGGGACTCATTTACAAGAGGCACCTGTCTCACTCATACCCAGGGTCAATTTAGAGTTACCAATCAGCCTAACATGCATGTTTTTGGACTGTGGGAGGAAACCGGAGCACCCGGTGAAAACCCACGCTCATGTGTCCAAAAAAAGCCTCCTCTGGTCGGACTGACTCTGTCGCTGCCCGGCCTCCTGCTCTGTATGTAGCTACAATTAGCTGTGTTGTTAGCTGTGTGTTTTTAGCAAGATAACTCATAAACCACACAGCGGATTTTCTTGAAACTTACAGAGCGTAATTATATGGTGGTCATTTACAAACTATTATCTGCAGAAGATATTTAGAGCTAAAAAAAAATCGCTCTTTTAGCTGTTGTTAGCATTTAGCTAACGTGAACAGATACCTACTGTTTAGATAAACAGCTCTTAAACCACTCGACATATTTTTTAGGCTTACATTGTGTAATTATATGGGTTTCATTTACAAACTGTTGACCTGTATAAGACATTTGAGATAAAATTCAATTTTTTATTCGTTTTTTTAAGAGAAGGAATCGTCTCGTAGCTTCGGTTTTATTTCCGTTTATATTGTTATAAATCATAAACCACTCGGTGGATATTTTTTCTGCTTACAGAGTGTAATTATATGGGGTTTCATTTACAAACTTTTGACCTGTATAAGACATTTGAGATAAAATTCAATTTTTTATAATTTATTTTATAGTAGCGCACGCGACCATTTGGAAGACGTCAAACCGAAACAATTTAAATTCGGCAGATTTGACCATTTCGTGAATTGATTAAGGAGCGGTTAAGCTCAGGAACCCTTGTGCTATAATGTCAGCTAAGAAATATTTTTTTTCTCAGCAAAGAAATAATAGTTTTTACCGTGTTATCTTGTAAAGTCCTCCATGCTGGCTCGCTTCTGTGGCCGCCATTTTCAGCAGGGCAAATGAGGCGCTGACGCGTCGCGTAGCGGTGACGCATAATAGATGCGTCTTATAGGGCGAAGCGCGTTATTTATGGATTTTTCCAATTTATTGACAATAATTGGACAAAGCGGGTTATACACAGAAGCGTGTTAAATGCTGAAAAGTACGGTAGAAGGATGATAATCAGACATTTGTTTGTCTTTTACTGAATAAAATGTTCCTTTGACTTGGAACAGTTCTGATCTACAGAACATAAGTCATTAACATAAGTGATGTATGAGTGAATATAAAGTTATATTCAGTCAATATTGTCTGTGTTTCAGTGTTTCCTGCAGATGTTCAGCAGACTCTGCTGATCAGAGTAAATGCTCCTGAGGAACGGAGACCTGATGTGGACCAGCAGGACCCAGAACACCTCCACATAAAGGAGGAAGAGGAGGAACTCTGGACCAAATTAAAGGAAGATCAACTCATTGTGAAGGAGGAGACTGATGGCAGCAGGTTTCCATTTACTGCAGTTCATGTGAAGAGTGAGGATAATGAGACGTCTCTGGTCTCACATTTTCATCAGCCGGATGCAGAGCATCTCCACGTAAAGCAGGAAGAGGAGGAACTCTGGACCAGATTAGAGGGAGATCAGCTCATTGTGAAGGAGGAGACTGATGTCAGCAGGTTTTCATTCACTACAGTTCACGTGAACACTGAGGATGATGAAGAGAAGCCTCTGTTCTCAAAGCTTCATCAGTACCAACTGGAGGACATAGATGTTCCAACTAGCAGCTCAGCTGACCAGATGAAAGTAGAATCTGTTGGGGAGGACTGTGGCAGAGCAGAAACTAGTAGGAACCCAGATTTAAATCCTCATGGAACTGATTTCAGCTCTTCAGAGACTGAAGTCAGTGAGGATGATGAAAAGGACAAGGATGGGAACAATCCTGACTCTCAGCTGGAACACTTGTCAGACTCTGGGTCAACAACTGAAGACAGTGACAAAGACTGGAAGGAGAGCAGAGCTCCTGAGTCAGCTGTAAACTCTGTCAACAAATGTTTCAGCTGCTCTGAGTGTGGTAAACAATTTGTCCACAACCAGTCTCTTCAGAGACACTTGACATGTCATTCAACAGTAAGACGTTCATGCTTTGTAGGTCATACGAAAAGTGTAGAGTCACACTGGAAAGTCCATACAGGACCAAAATCCTTTAGTTGTGATGAATTTGGTAAACGTAACAGAAAAGAACATTTAAAAAAACACATGCGAGTCCACACAGGAGAGAAACAGTTACAAAGCGAGATTTTTGTACAAAGATTTACACACATTAAGTCAAGGATAAACACACATATGAGTGTCCACACAGGACATAAACCATATAAATGTGAGGTTTGTGGGCGAATCTTTAGCCAGAAGTCCAATTTAGCAACACACATGAGAGTCCATACAGGACAGAAACCATTTGAATGTGAGCTTTGTGGACAAAGATTTAGTCATAAGTCATGTTTAAACTCACACATACATCGCCACACAGGACAGAAACCATTTAAATGTGAAAATTGTGGACATAGATTTCGCCAGAAATCCCATTTACAAACACACATGAGAGTCCACACTGGACAGAAACCATTTGAATGTGAGCTTTGTGGCCAAAGTTTTAGTCGAAAGTCATGTTTAAACTTACACATGAATATCCACACTGGACAGAAACCTTTCAAATGTGAGATTTGTGGGCAAAAATTTAGACAGAAATCCAATTTGAAAACGCACATTAGAATCCATACAGGACAGAAACCATTTGCATGTGATCTTTGTGGTCAAAGATTTAGTCGGAAGTCGTGTTTAAACTCACACATTAATCTCCACACCAGACAGAAATGCTTTGAATGTGAGCTTTGTGAACACAAATTTAACGAAAAGTCACATTTAAAGGCTCACATGCGAGTCCACACAGGACGGAAGCCATATGAATGTGAGCTTTGTGCACAAAGATTTACTCAGAAGTCAAGTTTAAACTCGCACATTAGAGTTCACACAGGACAAAAACCCTTTGAATGTGAGCTTTGTGGGCAAAGATTTAGTCAGAAGTCCAGTTTAAAAGTACACATGCATCGCCACACAGGACAGAAACCATTTGAATGTGAGCACTGTGGACATAGATTTCGCCACAAGTCCTATTTAAAAATTCACATGAGAGTCCACACAGGACAGAAACCATTTGAATGTGAGCTTTGTGGACAAAGATTTAGTCGGAAGTCATCTTTAAACTCGCACATGAATCTCCACACTGGACAGAAACCCTTTGAATGTGAATGTTGTGGACAAAGATTTAGTCAGAAGTCATCTTTAAACACACACATGAGAGCCCACACAGGACATAAACCCTTTGAGTGTGAGCTTTGTGGACAAAGGTATAGCCACAGGTCTAGCTTAAACAGACACAGAAAAATCCACAGGAAACAAAGTGTGCCTCTGCAATGACTGAAATCACTCATTTAGAATTTAGTCTGCTCTAAAACACATGAGAACCCACACAGGAGGGCACGATGGAGCTTTAGGGCCATGCTAAAAAAATAAAAGCCATAAAATGACGAGAATAAAGTTGAACAAAATCTTAATATTACAAGAATAAAGTTTACGATTAGGGTTGGACATTGCTTGAATTTGAGCGATTCCGATTCTTCGTTTCGATTCCGATTCTTTTTATAGGCAGGGTTAAAAAAAGACATGTCAATTCAGTTCAGTTTATTTATACTGTATAGCGCCAAGTCACAACAGAAGTCATCTCAGGGCACTGAACAGAAACAATCAAATATAAAAATAATAATTTAACAGAAACTTTCACGTAAAAATAACAAGTTAATACTATTTTTCTGAGGAGCAGACAGCTTTAAATTAACTCCATCATGTTATAAATGAGCTACAGTAGTTAGCCAGAGTTCTTTCACTTTCACTGGTGCCCGTGTTCAGCAATCACTGTGCGAGGGGTGAGGTACACCCTGGACGGGTTGCAAGTTATTTAATAGTCATTAAAGTGAAAACAGGATTTCATGATAAAGCCAGCACAGTTAATCAAGGCAACAACGTTTATGCTCAATCATCCTGGTACCAAATCCAATAATTCTCAGTCGGATCATCTGGACAGTTTCTTTTTTGAACAACTTTGGCTGTGGCTGCCTGCCTGGGAGCAGTCGACGAGGGAGAGGGCGGCACCCAGAAAAAATGTTAGCTCCAGCAAACTGGTTGGTCCACTTAAGGAGTTTACTGCTTGATGGGTAAACAGTTTACTGGAACTCCTCTGACTGATGAAGCCCTCTGCATAGAGGGTGAAACATTTCTATAAAAAAGAAACTGTCCAGATGACCTGACTAAGGGTGGGCGATATGGTTCAAATATTATGATATTTCAGAGCATTCTGACGATAACGATAAATTTCGTGATATAACAAAAAGGGGAAAAAAACAGAAATCAAAGTTATTTATTTAACAGTACAGTATTATATAAAATTTTAAAAACAACAAGGTAATTTTACTGAAATTACTTTATTTAGTAAAGTATTCAGTCTCAAAGTATAAAAATAAAAATATAAAAATGATCCTTCTGTTATTTAGATTGAAAAAGCCTGCACAAACTATAGATCAACAAAAACTACCACAAAAACTAAAGTGAAGGTGCAGTTTTCCAAAATAACTAAAGGGGACCAAATGTAGGATATATAATTTTTTGTGGTTTATCTGTGGGCTATCCAGACCATTTTCAGTCAATTTTATACACAAAATAATGCTTAGATTAAAAAATATCCCCTTTCTAATTCTGCCAAATTTCACTTCCGTTCTAAACGACCGGTTTATGAATAATGAGGTCTGAAAGCCACGCCCTACAAAGACCTATTTACATTAACTACGCCCTCTGCAACAGCCAGTATCTCTAATATGTTGTTATTTTAAAATTAGCTCTTTTTTATTACTCATTTGACTTACTGTTAGTGCTAGTAGCTTAAGATAACTTACCAAAAGCCCTCTGCGCGCGCCGCCATTTGCAGCTCCTTTTTTTAGCATTAGCTCCGAGGCTAATGATAGCTTTTCCTCCTCCGAGCGGGCGGTGTGCTCCGCTCGTTGCATGCGGCGCTTGTTGGAGCGTGCTTCAGTCCACACACAAAGTTCACAGAATGTCTCCAGTTAATTTATCCGCATGAGGCAACTTTTGACCGGACCCCCGGACCTCAAAAGTCATTAGCTCCCAACAACTCCCGCACGCAGATGGTGTCTTCGCCGGCGGTCTGCAAAACAAAAGGCTTAAAAAAAAAAAAAAAAAAAAATCCGCGACCGTGACGCGAACCCGTGTCCTTCGGATGACGAGTCCGGTTCATTACCTCTGGGCCAACCGTGCAGTTGTGCAAAAATAGTCTTTCATCGTATAAGAAATAATCACAACCACCTACATTTAGAACGCTGAAGTTTTGATTAGATTTTGATGAAGTGAAAGGTATTCTTAAAATAAATAAGTTGCTAATCTGAAAATATATCGATCAGTGGTGCTTGATGGCTCTTTTTTATTACTCATTACGCGAAGAGAGTGTGTGTGTGCACAGTTTTCTGCCGGCTTCGCGTTGGGAGCGATATTACACTAAAAATTGAACTAAAACGTAAAAATAACAATTATAAAGTATTATTATGTCGATGTATATTTCTAGTCTCACCCCGATTTCTCCGAAACAAAAGGCTTTAAAAAAAAGGGGGGGAAAAAAAGATGCCGTTGACGGGACGCGATCTCCGCTCTCCTGCGTGGCGGTCAAGTGTCGTAACCGCTCAACCAAACTGACAGTTGTGCAACAGTAGTCCTTCATCATATAAGAAACAAGTCCAAACCGCTAGAGTGTGTGTGCACAGTTTCAACGAGACAGAGTTCATTCAAACAAGGTAATAAAACATTCTGGTTTTACTCGAGATGTGCTGCATGGCTGGAGCAGGGCAAACCCCTAGCCCCCCATGGGCTAAATAAATGAATAAATGACCGCCAGGTCAGCTCCTAAACCGCTAGGCAACCGTGACATCTTTTATACTCAAGTGGGTGGAGCATCACCAGGGGTTGCTAGGTGAGGGGCTGGACTCAGGTTTGAGGTGATTGGCTACGGTTTGTGACGTCACAAACCGCAGGAAGTGTGAAACGGAGCGTTTTTAATCACAGACAAATAAATCTACTTAGAGTAAATAAACCACTGGGTGCATTTTTTTGGCACAAGGACTGTTTTTTTATGAAGTAAATACCCAAAGTTTAGTAAAAAAAACATTAAAAAGTGAATTTTGCATGTGTGGTCCCCTTAATTAAAATGAAGCTTAAGATCTGTTGAGCATAAATTTAACCTACAACAAAATATATGTTGCCTTTAAATGAGGAAAAACTTCCAGAACTTGTAACAAGGTGATCAGCTGACCCTTAAGCTTGTTGGTGTTTCAGCTTCATCTATTCATGCAGGAATTATTCATTTATCTGACTGATCTGTCTTTGATCACTTGCTTCTTGGTCCGTGGACCGACTGTGGAACTCAAGAAACAGTTGAGCTGTGCGTGTTTGTACCGACAGTTTAGAGCGGGAGAGACGCTGCCCGCACCGGCAGCTCAGAGTGGGGAGGGAGAGACAAATGAGCTGTCTGTACCTGCAGTTTAGAGCTGGATGGAGAGAAGCTGAGATGCCCGTTGTTTGTTTTTAGCATTTTAGCTAGCTAGTATTGCACGTAACTAATTAGCATTACACCAGTACCGACAGATGGAGGTTTGGTCGTTCGAAGCGCTCGGTTGTTAAGGGGGCGGGGTGCCCTGACGTATTACGTCATGAAATTAGCATATCATGATGTCATTTTTTTGCCCGGGCAAGCTTTTTTACCGGTATTATCGTGGACGATATGATATGGCCCAGCCCTAGACCCGACTGAGAATTATTGGGTTTTTAAAAGTTGTTTCCACCATCTGTCCCAGACCCGTCTTGGTCCGCCTGTCTGCCGAGATCAGGGTTCGGCCTTCATGATTACACGAGGCCGGGGTCAGAGCAACATCCTCCTGTGAGTAAGCAGCCCGCAGAGCATGCAAGGCCAGGATCCGGAGCCCGAGCCCTGAGTCAGCACCACAGAGGATCTTCTGTGGTGACCACTGAAGCTCAGAGCTGGGAACATGATGCTCTGCCCGGCCTGGCTCAGAGACTCCGGTGGAGAGGACCGAAGAGACCGACGTAGTCCCAGGTAGCTTGCTCTGAATTTTGTCATCAGCCACCAAGCACAAAAAACACCTGCACTTCAGCATTAGATCACAGTGTTGTCATTATTGCTTTTAAAATCTTTAAAATAGATCCAGCCGCTGCTCCAGGTTCAGAGAAATTGTAAATGGCAGATCGGTGTGAAAAGTCTCTGAAAGATCCGGTGACTCCACCTGACCACTGAGTGATCAACAGTGCGCTGACGTCAAGTTTTAGGGTCCTGCTTGGCCTCAGTGGAACCACAGAGAAGTAGGTACTGAAAAAACAGGCCGATTCCAT
The DNA here is from genome assembly GCA_038048925.1 of Garcialebias charrua. Classification (NCBI taxonomy): domain Eukaryota; kingdom Metazoa; phylum Chordata; class Actinopteri; order Cyprinodontiformes; family Rivulidae; genus Garcialebias; species Garcialebias charrua. Next base: position 10,587 of record JBBPBX010016286.1, read on the forward strand.
GAAGAAGGCCCTGTGGAAAAGAACACGTAACTGGCCTGAGCAGGGTAAAGCAGGGCCAAGGAGGAGCTGTGGAAAAGGGGCATTAATGATAGTACTTTTTGTGCAAAACTTGGCATAATACATTTAAGGTTCTACATTGTGGTCATTATTCTAAAACAAGACTGGCAAACATTTTCCCCAATGTAGATGCAGGCTGTGTCAGGTGCCATAATACTGTACTCCTGTAAACTGAACTCATATGTTTTGGACATGCCCCTCTCTGACTACCTATTGTGTGGTGATCTTTAAAACATTGTCAGAATATTAATCTACAACCCAATGTGGCAATGGCTACAGTATATTTGGTGTCTGTGATAGGAATTACCTCACAATTAGGAAAATTCATACACCATTGTGTTCACTACTTTGCTTGCACGCAGAATAATATTATTACATTGGAAATCCAAAGACCCATCTAAAGCTGGTCTATGGCTAGGAGATCTCATGAAGTACAACTAGAAAATAATAGGCATACACTAAGAGGGTCTAGGGATAAATTCTTTTTTATCTGTAATCCAGTGCTGACATATCTAGACAGACTCAAAGCCATGCCTTCTTAATTTCATCAAGCATGGTGTTTTTTTTTTTTTTTCTTCCATTTATGGTCGCCTATGCAAAATATTTTAAATAATGTGGGCCCTTATTATTAGTGCAGAGTTTGATGACTTCTTTGTTTCTTCAGATGAGTGTCCTTGATATTGGTGGTTTGTGGGGTGGGTCAAGGGAAGGGGCTGATTATGAGTTTACATATACTGTAAATGAAAAAAAAAACATGAGCAATATTCTAAGGATATTCTTTTGACGTGTATCTGTTATCTATTTTTGCTCAATAAAAATATATATAAAAAATAATGACCTTAGATTTGTGATGTCAATGACTGATCCTCTTTACTGCAGCTCTGCTAGTACTCTAGTTAGAAATACAGCCTTATAAATTTATTTATATTTATATCAAATACTGTCAAAATAACATATATTGATAAAATAGCTGATCATCAGGGTGTGTGTGTGTTTTGTGTTCATGCAGTCAAATATTAACATTTATGTAAATGTATTATATATATATATACCGTACATGTATATATATATATATATAT
>JBBPBX010016286.1:11790-34273 GCA_038048925.1 Garcialebias charrua
ATATATATATATATATATATATATAACAAAGCCAAATTTCTTTTTAAATGTAATGATTGACGTATAAACTACTGTTTTTATATTTATTTATATATAGTGAACAACCATGCAATGTACAACAGAATGAAGGGTGTTTTTCAGAACGTATGTTTGAATAAACTTCTAAAATAAACCAGATAATTTAAAAAGGACTCATGTTTTTAGACTATAAATTAATGTTGAATGATTATTAGATAAATTAATACTGTATTACCGTTTCAGTCCTCTGTAAAAGAGTTATCACGATAGCGTTGCTGACACCTGCTGCTCATTTCATGAATGTGAAACCTCTCGTCAAAAAAGCTGCAGCAGGCACAAAATAAACCCTGCTGTCTTCACGAACTGAAGACAAATCGCTAAAATATCAACTTTTAAATTGCTAAATTCGTCTGATAAGTCTGCATTCTCTGCAATTGTTTCTCAATGCGCGTTGGAGCAGGCATCTGGATCTGACGTCACAGTCACGTGACCGAAAAAATCCGGATTTACCGTGTAAAAAACGGTGCTAATTTTAAACTATTTTTGAGAGGAATTTTCATTCATTTAACATTGTTTTAGCAAAAACGATCATAGTTCAATCTTAAAATATACAGTATATATGTTGTGCCATTTTATGGAAAGTTCAAAGATAATGTCGGGAGCTTTAAACTGAATATGATTATTCTGTAATGAGAAGAACAAGCACCAGTCAAGCTTTAGTAGAGGCAAAACATTAAACTAGAACAATATCAAACTTTAGACCTGAAGTGTCCTCATTCAGTCTTTTGTCTGACTCAAGCATGAAACTGTGGTGGATGTGATCAGTATAGTGACTGCAGCCAGTACTGTATATAGTAGACATCTAGTCTTGATGCTTGCTGCAAACCTTTTACAGTACTATCTTGTGATGTACACACAGACTGAATGACCAAACTGTATCTACAACATTTGAATTTGTAAAATAGAACAGGTATTATTGACTAATAGCTGTGAGTGTTTTCTGTGTCTACCTGTCAGTAATCTACTATAATCGCACTCGAATCTGGACTAAATAAAGTTCTGAAAATGGAAACGGGTAGTTCTACATATTTACCCAGGTTTATTAGAGGTATTATGTATTTTAAAATGGCGTGTAAGGTTTTATGTTCACACAGATTTGATTTATAAAGTACTTTCTGTGAGCAAATTCATACACAATGGACAAGACAGATAAAAACCTGGGAGTGGTGGCGCAGAGGCTAGAGAAAGTGGGCCTGTGATCGGAAAGTTGCCGATTCAACTCCTTGTACTGACAACAAGAAAAGGTGGTTGGGAAAGTTGATGCACCCATCCTGGCTTCCACCCTCACGCCAAAAATACACTACATGCGTTCCGGCTCCGCCCCGTTCCGGTCCGACCTCCGCAGCAAATACGCACCCATTATAATCAATGAGAGAATTTACACTGGCTCCGCACGGCGGCGGCGAGCAGAGCGGACGGCAGTCCGTCAAAATTAGAAATTTTTCTATTTCTGCCGGACGCCGGAGCTGTGCCGGAGTCAACTTTTGAAGATTACGTCGCACCAACAGGAAAAGGAACGAGCACAACTTCCGTATTTACAAAATAAAATCACCACGGGCGGACTAATCCTAGCTCTATACGGATTTATTTGTACAAAAATGCTGTCAAACTATCATTTATGACTACGCCTACAAACGCAATACAATAAATAAATAAATAAATAAAGTATTTTATTCTGAAATGTAATACATCACTTCCTGTTGCTCAAACCATGTCCTGTCGCTCATTTACGAGAGAAGATCAAGGCAGCAGTCTCTACTGTTGTTCTCCTTCTTCCACCGAATGAATTGTTTTGTTCTGACTTACTTATTTATCACTTGATTTATCGCGCAATCTCGCAATTCCCGCGCATGCGTCTCGGAGCGGCGCATCCAGGCGGACCTGAGCGGAGCGCAGGTAGTGGAAATTGGACTCGCTCAGCTGCGACCTGCGGAGCGGAGCCGGACCGCATGTAGTGTATTTTTGGTGTAAGGGCCTTGCTCAAGGGTCCAAAGTTGGGCAAATGGTTAACCCCCACCCTCTGCTCCCCCAGGTACCCTAGACAGCAGCTCTCTGCTCCACACAATGGGCTGTGGTGAAGGTAGAAGTAGAAGGTCTGATGCTAAACATAGTCAGTGGTTATGCTCCACAGGTTGGATGTGATGGGGAGGAGAAAGATAAATTTTGGAAAGATTTGGATGAAGTGATAGAGAGTATTCCCAGGGAGGAAAGAGTGGTGATTGGAGCAGACCTGAATGGACATGTTGGTGAAGGAAACAGAGGGGATGAGGAAGTGATGGGTAGGTTTGGTGTCAAGGAAAGAAACCAGGAAGGACAGATGGTGGTGGATTTTGCCAAGAGAATGGAAATGGCTATAGTCAATACCTATTTCCAAAAGAGGGAGGAACATAGAGTGACCTATAAGAGTGGAGGAAGGAGTACACAGGTCGACTACATTCTGTGTAGAAGAGGAAACCTGAGGGAGATTGGAGACTGTAAGGTTGTGGCAGGGGAGAGCGTGGCCAGACAGCATCGGATGGTTGTGTGTAGAATGACTGTTGTTGCGAAGAAGAGAAAAAGAGTAAAATCAGAGAAGAAGACCAAATGGTGGAAGCTAAAGAAGGAAGAATGTTGTGAGAAATTCAGAGACGAGCTGTTAAAGGCTCTGGGTGGTAAGAAAGAGCTTCCAAGTGACTGGGCTACTACAGCAACAGTAATTAGAGAGACAGGTAGGAAGGTACGGGGCGGCCGTGGCGTAGTGGTAATGGCAGTCGTCCCCCGATCGGAAGGTTGGCGGTTCGAATCCCGGTTCCCCACACCATGTGTCGTTGTGTCCTTGGGCAAGACACTTAACCCCAAGTTGCTCCCGGTAGGACTGGAAAGCACCTTGCATGGTAGTCTGCCGCTACCGGTGTATGAATGTGTGTAGCATTCAATGTGTGTAGCGCTTTGAGATTTTCACTAATGAAAAGCGCGTTATAAATTGAATTCATTATTATTATTATTACTTGGAGTGTCATCTGGACAGAGAATGGACGATAAGGAAACCTGGTGGTGGAATAGTGAAGTGCAGGACGCCATTCAAAGAAAGAGATTAGCCAAGAAGAAATATGACAGTGAGAGGACTGAAGAGAGGAGACAGGAATATAAGGAGATGGGACATAGAGCAAAGAGGGAAGTAGCTAAGGCAAAGCAGAGGGCGTACAATGAGTTGTATGGGAGACTGGACACTAAAGAGGGCGAGAAGGACTTGTACCGATTGGCAAGACAGAGGGATCAGGCTGGAAAGGATGTGCAACAGGTTAGGCTTATTAAAGATGGGAATGGGAATGTTCTAACAAGTGAGGAGAGTGTGATGGGAAGATGGAAGGATTACTTTGAGGAGCTAATGAATGAAGAGAATGAAAGAGAAAGAAGAGTGGAGGTCATAGAAACTGTGGACCAGGAAATGGGAAAGATTAGTGAGGGTTAAGTCCAGAAAGCTCTGAAAAGAATGAAGAAGGGGAAGGTCCGAGGTGGAGGTGACAACAGGGAACAAGTGGAAGAGAACTTGGAGAGGTGGAGATATTCACTTGAAAGAAGAGGAATGAAAGTCAGCCAAGACCGAGTACATGTGTGTGAATGAGAGGGAGGCCAGTGGAACAGTGAGGCTACAAGGATCAGAGGTCACAAAGGTGCAGGACTTCAAGTACTTGGGGTCCACTGTCCAGGAAAATGGGAAATGTGGTAAAGAGGTGAAAGAGAGTCCAGGCAGGATGGAATGGATGGAGAAAAGTTTCAGGAGTGATTTGTGACAAAAAGGTGTCAGCAAAGGTCAAAGGAAAAGTTTACAAGACAGTGGTGAGACCAGCTATGTTGTATGGTCTGGAGACAGTGTCATTGACAAAAAGACAGGAGAAAGAACTGGAAGTAGCAGAAATGAAGATGCTGAGGTTCTCCTTAGGATTGACAAGCAGTGCTGGGCAGCGCTAATCCAAAAATTAGTTCCGCTATTTCTAAAGCGCTTATTAATTTATTTAGATCCGCAATTTCAAAAGCGCTTATGTCTTAGCAAAGCTAGTGGAAGCTAATTCTAAAGCGCTAACGTGCAAATGGCGAACTACTTTTTTTAATCCAGCAGATTTGACCATTTCGTGAAACGGTTAAGCTCAGAAACCCTTGTGCTATAAGTCAGCTAAGAAATATATTTTTTCTCAGCAAAGAAATAATTGTTTTTACCGTGTTTTCTTGTAAAGTCCGTGTGGGCTCGCTTCTGTGGCCAGCCGCCATTTTGAGCAGGGCAAATGAGGCGCTGACGCGTCGCGTAGGCCGCTGAGAAACATCCATAAGTTCACCCTCCATGTTAAAAACTCTTCGTCTGACTCTTTGAAAACAAGCAATAAGGCTGCAGAGTAACACACTGGTTGCTAACTGCTATACACGCTCTCTCTAGCGGGGACCGCTTTTTTTCACGGACCACATCCGGTCAGCGCCGGATGTGGTCCGTGAAAAAAAGCGGTCCCCGCCACCGTGAGCAGTCGTCCGGTTGATTTAAGAGCCCGTAAATAAATTTTTTCGTTTTTACTGATAGATAATTAGTTATTAGCGGTACTGCATTTTAAATAAAAATAGCGCAAATCCGCTTATGAATTATAAAAGTTAGTCAATCCGCTATAGCGCTAACAAATTGTTTAGGTCCGCTATCAGCGGATTAGCACTTTAGCGCTCCCTAGCGGTCTGGTGCCCACCTCTGGTGACAAGGATGGATAAGATCAGGAATGAGATAATCAGAGGTACAGCACATGTTGAACAACTGGGAGATAAAGTTAGGGAGACCAGACTGAGATGGTTTGGACATGTCCAGAGGAGGGACAGTGGGTATATAGGTAGAAGGATGTTAGAAATGCAGCTGCCAGGAAAAAGACAGGGGACACAGAGGACAGAGTGAGGTGGAGGAGGATGACTCGCTGTGGCGACCCCTGAAAAGGGAAAAGCCAAAAGAAGAAGAAGAATCAAAACACAAATTAAATCACAAAGAGACACTTATTCTTTTACTTTGTGTTAATTCAATTACCGTATATAAAATGCATAGCCTTGTGTTATATAAGCAGTGTTATTTTTCAATATGTTGAATGATCATTGTCATTCTTTAATATGCTGGTGTATTCTTAATATCATACCATTTTATTTATAAAGCACTTTAAACAGGAACAAGGCCAAACCTAAGTGCTGTACAAACAAACAAACAAACAAACAAACAAACAAACAAACAACAGGCAACACACACAATGAAGTACAAAACGAAAAGCCATAAAAAAAATTGCAGATCATAAATAAAACAACCAAACACAGATCAGCTAGTGTTAAAAGCAACAGAATAGTAATGAGTCTTTAACCGGGATTTCAGATTTGAAAACTGAGAGGGAGGGGGCCTGTCTGACGAGCAGAGGTAACTCATTCCAGAGTCTTGGTCCTGCTACAGAGAAGGCCCTGTCACCTCTGCGCTTAAGGCGAGTTACTGGAACTCTTAAAAGAACCCGGTCCTCTGACCTCAAAGCACGTGATGGGACATAAGGGTGTATCAAATCCGAGAGATAGGCGGGGGCGAGACTGTTCAGTGATTTGTAGATCTATAGGATAATTTTGAACTGGATTCGAAGATGAACCGGTAGCCAGTGCAGGGAGGCCAAGACTGGTGTAATGTGCTCTGTTTTGCGTGTACTGGTTAAAAATTGGGCTGCTGCGTTCTGAACCAGTTGTAATCGTGCAATGGTGGCTTGACTGACGCCAAGCAGAAGTGAATTGCAGTAATCAAGCCTAGATGTAATAAATGCGTGAATTACTGTCTCCAGGTTATTTTTGGACAATATGGGCTTCAGCTTAGACAGTCGCCTCAGCTGGAAAAAACAGGATTTAACGATCATATTTACATGACTGTTGAGTTTCATGGAAGGATCCATTATCACTCCCAGATTTGTGACTTTTTGTTTTTCAGACAGGGGTAGAGCAGAAAGGTCGATGCAGTGGTTCGAGATTGTGTCATTGGGAAGGAACAATATGGCTTCAGACTTCTTATCATTGAAACTTAAGAAATTTAAAGCCATCCAGTCCCTGATGTCAGCCAGGCAGTCGAGCAGAGGTTGAATAGAGCATGTACCATTTTGTCTTAGGGGGAAGTAAATTTGACAGTCATCGGCGTAGAAGTGGAAGGGTATGTTGTGTTTCCGGAAAATAGCACCAAGTGGCAGCAGGTATAAGGAGAATAAGAGAGGACCCAGGATGGACCCCTGCGGAACCCCCCATTTAAGAGCCGCCACTGCAGAACTAAAATCATTGATGGAAACACAAAAGGACCTGTCAGAGAGGTAGGATCTGAACCAATTGAGGGCTGACCCTGTGATGCCCACCCACTGCTCCAACCTAGCAATGAGGATCTCATGGTCGATGGTGTCGAAAGCGGATGTGAGGTCCAATAGGACAAGCAGCACAGAGTCACCAGTGTCTGTGGATAGGAAGATGTCGTTAAAAACCTTCAGTAGGGCAGTCTCAGTGCTGTGGAGAGATTTGAAGCCAGATTGGAATAGCTCGGGGATAGCGTGATCCTCCAGGAAGCACTTCAACTGGGACTCAACTATTTTCTCTAGAAGTTTAGATACAAATGGGAGTCTGGAGACAGGCCTGAAGTTAGATACTACTGAAGGGTTGAGGTTTGGTTTTTTTCAGGAGAGGTTGAACAGCAGCATGTTTTAATGATTTTGGCACCACACCCGAGGATAGACTGCTATTTACAATAGAGAGAATGGAGGGACCTAGAGTGGGAAAAACCTCCTTTAGTAGCCGAGGGGGGACCACATCAAAGGGGGAACCAGATGGTTTCAGGTTGCACATGACCTGCTCTAGAGAAGACAGAGAGACTGGTTCAAAATGGTCAAATGTAGCTACAGGTCTGGGTGAGATGGATGGATCATGAGTTGGAGGAGAAATGAGAGCCCGGGTGGTCGTAATTTTATCTAAAAAGAAATGTTGGAAGTTCTCGCACAGATCAGTCGAGGTTTCCCGGGGTGATTGTTCAGTGAGATGGAGAACAGAGTTTAGGGTGGAGAACAGAACTCGTGGATTGCGAGAGTTTGACGCAATGATATCAGAGAAGTATTGGGATTTAGCAGTTTTTACTGCTTTCTGATATCGGTGCCAGCTCTCTTTTACCATTTGAAAAGAGACCTGCAGTCTGTCTTTTCTCCATTTTCGCTCCGCCTTCCTGCATTGCTGCCTAACAGCTTTGGTCACGTCATTCAGCCACGGTTCTGCTCTGAGTTTTGGTCTCCTAGATTTAATAGGAGCAACATGATCCAGAGCCTTTAAACAAACAGAGTCAAACTGGGATGTCAGCTCCTCAGTAGTGGAGAGGAACATTGGGGGCTGAATTATTATTTCATTGTTGTAAACCTCAGTGAAACGTGCGGCAGTTAAATGGTTAAAATTCCTGCCTTTACGTGCAGGAATGCACGTCTTAGGAGTTACATGGAGGAGGGTGAACTGAAACCGGACTGGCATGTGGTCTGAAAACACATTGCCTCCTATTTCAACATCAGAAACATTCACATCACATGTTAAAACAAGGTCCAGTATATGTCCGCGCTGTTGGGTGGGAGTGTTCACATGTTGATTTAAATTAAATGAGTGCAATAAATCTAAAAAGTCCTTAACCATGGGCTTCCCATGACAACACGCATGCAAGTTGAAATTGCCAAAAATGACCACCTGAGCATATTTAGGTGTAATTTAAGCCAGGAAATCAGAAAACTCACTGATGAAGTCCTGAAGGTAAGGGTTAATATGTGGATACATGAATCAGAATGCTGTCTTAAGTTGAGAAATATGTCAAGTTGAACTTTTCAGATTTGTTTAGAAATGTTAAGACGTTAATCAAAGCTTAATCAGTAATCTGTATAACTGGCAATGGTTTTCTGTCTTTTTCCTAAACACTTTACCTGAATAATCTTCACTCCTTTGACTTTTGATAAACCCTTTGACCTAAGCTAATGGACCTTACCAAGCTCCGTCCAGAAACGCCCCCTAAACCCTCACATGGCTGCGTGTCTCACAAACAAAGCCTTTCGGAGCTCGGTTTCAATGGAAACATGGCGTCGACTGACCCTCTGCAGGGTATTTCTGAGTCGATTAGTGTATCATTTCTGCCGGATTTCAACAAAATATCAGCCACGACAATGGACAGGGGAACCAACAAGTTCATGTCATCTTTTTTGGACGAAATCAAGTTGTTTGAGCCTTGCGATGCCTCCAACATTGTGCGCGTCACAGCGAAATGCTACCGGTCGATGAGAAAAACAGCAGATCCTCACACCCTCAGCATTAATATAGCTGTGGACAGGATCACTGATGCCTATTGTTCTTGCAAGGCTGGGTAAGTTGGGCATTCATGGTTTTGAGGGTTACTTTTGACATCAGTGATTTCTGTTGTTGGCAAATGTTTGAGTGTGCCTTGGCCTTATACACTGTACTCGGTGCTAGCGTGGCTAACTTGATTACAGTTTAGTAAAAAGCCTTTTCAGGTAGAATGAAATCTTTAAAGGACAACACCCACCATGACAGTAACAATTCACCATATAGGACAATTACTGTAATTTAATAGTATGTCTATTTTCATTTTTGCATTTGGGCCAGGCAAGGGTTAAACTTTTTTTTTTTTTTAAAACCACTCCCGAATGAATCCGGAAACCTGGCCGAAGAGTCCCGAAGTGTCATGTGACTTTTGTTACATCTCCACCCAGAAGGCACAAGGCAGGAGTGAGTTTCCATGGAGGTTTATGAGAGAGAGTGGGAGTTAAAACTGCATATTTCCTGGTGCATTTGTGTGTACATATGGACCAGCGCTCTGATTTTATTTATTATTTATTTTATAACACCGCTGCGGACCGTTGCTGCTCTCATTCTGCCCAGAGGAGCAAGCCGCGCGTTCTGCCCAGAGGAGCAAGCCGCGCGCGTCTCTGGCTCCTCGTTCCGCTGGTTCCTCGTTCCTTTGAAGTTCCTCGTGCCGGTGTAATTTGCTCCCTCGAGTGTATTTGCTCTCGTCAGCCTTGTTGCGGGGAGCACGGGGAGCACGCGCGCAGAGCTCCGCTGCGCGGCTGCCCGACCTGTCTGGTCAAGGGGGGAGAGAATAAAAAGCCGATGCGGAAATGAATGAATTTGTCGCGATCAAACGAATTAAACTAGTATGTCTACGTGGATGCTCGCTCAGAATATGATAGACATGAGTGAGCGACAGCAGGATTAATCAACACAGGCAGCTTTAGGGAATATTTAAAAATGCTTCGCTTTTTCTTTTCCTCGCTCGCCTGTAACTCCAAGGCGTCACTTTAGTGACGTGAATGCCCATGTGAATGCCCATATATGGAGAGGGGCAGATTTTTCCTGGAGCTTCTGCTAAAATCTGCTATAAATCATGAAATAACACATTTAGCGTTATTTCTCTACAATATAAACGCTCCTGTATTATTTTTAAATAAACTAATAAATATTAATGGCGATGCAATTTGAAAACATGGTGGGTGTTGGACTTTAATGTATGTTAGATAAGGTACACATTGCATATTGATCTCTTCAGCTATCATAAGACTGTGTAACAGACAGGCTTCAAGGTGTAGAAGTTGTATCGGTATCGGTAAATGCGGTCGTGCACAATATTTGATCCAAGCAAGGCATTCAGTTTCACATTTAGGAAAACTGTGAATTTTACTTCCACAAATACGGTCATGGTACCTGACATCTCCTGTACAGATACCCCACTGACAGTGGAGGACCGTTTTTCCAGCCCTGACGCAAAACCTTTCTGCACCCGTATGCTATCTCACAATGTAAATTAGCATGTCTAAAAAAGCTAAGTCTGGTCCTTTGGATATTCCTCTGGTCCAGAGGACCAGATTTAGCTTTTTTAGATTTTTCTACCTGGATTATTGAGCATGCATCAGGGTAAATTAGCATGGGTTTATTACTACTGTAGCTTTTGTTTGTGAGACATTCACACCCCTGGTAGCTCCACTGTGATGTGAAATGGGCATTAGCCAATGAAACGCAGCCCTGTGGGTGGAGCTTGGGAAGGTCCATTCCCTCCTGTTCCTTGGTGAAGAGCCAATGAAACAGAGTGAATGTCACTGATATCAAACTCCCTTTAAAAGTCCCACTTCCTGTTTCTTTTTTCAGTCTGCTGGTGAAATTTAAACTATGAGGTTTTGCCTAAGAGCTGGATGAACGTCGGTCAAATGCTAATGACACGTCATCAGCTAAGGACTCATAGCATTGCTGGCTATGAATCCGACTTTGAGTTAAAAGCTCCACTTTAATGAAACTCCTTCTAGGAATCTTTTATCTTGAAAAGCCAAAACCGGAACTGCCATTACTCCGGTCCGGTCAAGCGGACCTCAGTGGACGTTGAACAGTAAACATTGAAGACCAGTTTTGGACGTAATTTGGATTAAGAACCCGGTTTACGTCTAAAGGCTGCTTCCACCTCTCTGACCAGAGCGAGGACTATCTTCTTTGCCAAGGTAAAGAGTTGTGATCGTTTTACTAAGCTGAACCTGGGTCCAGTGGACTTTGGTCGAGGAATGTGTCATGTTCTGGTTAAACTCATTTCTCAAACAACCTCCCATCACTTCTTAACACTGGGACTCCCAGGAATTTTTAATTAGTACAATATTTACCAGATGTAGTCAATTGGCTCATCCCTTGAGATACTGATCAAGCTGCAGACTTTTCTTCTTAATGTAAATGAAGGGGGGTGATGGGTGTTCTTAACAGTTTGAAAATGCCTTGTGGGCTTGGGTCCATTGTTTGCGAATGAATGGCAAACATTCCAATGTAATTGGCTAATGGCTGCACCTTCTGCAACATTTTGGCTGACTGGCAGATTCACATGTGTTGTGACAAATGTAGAAAGGAGATGTTGTGTATATATATATATATATATATATATATATATATATATATATATATATATATATGTACATTACAACATATAATTTCATTTGAGCTGCTTCCTTCAGGGCGAAGGTACGGCCTTCCTTTATTCTCAAGAAACAGAACAAAATTTTCTTTCATACCACAAGCAATTAAATCAATAAATAATACTAAGGTATCATGACTTACTGAGCACAAATGTCTTGGCTACACCTTCTGCAACATTTTGGCTGACTGGCAGATTCACATGTGTTGTGACAAATGTAGAAAGGAGATGTTGTATATATATATATATATATATATATATATATATATATATATATATATATATATATATATATATATATATATATATATATATATATATATACACAGTATCCCTCGACTTATGGTGGCCTCGACTTACAACGTTTCGGCTATACGAACGTGTGTAGAAATGGAACTCGTTCGTAAGTCGGGGATCACCTGTACAATCCCGCCTTCAGATAAAAGTGACCAATACAATCCCACCTTCAGATAAAAGTGGCCAATACAGGTAGTCCTCGACTTACGGCGTTTCGGCTATACGAACGGGTGTAGAAATGGAACTCGTTCGTAAGTCGGGGATCACCTGTACAATCCCGCCTTCAGATAAAAGTGACCAATACAATCCCACCTTCAGATAAAAGTGGCCAATACAGGTAGTCCTCGACTTACGGCGTTTCGGCTATACGAACGGGTGTAGAAATGGAACTCGTTCGTAAGTCGGGGATCACCTGTACAATCCCGCCTTCAGATAAAAGTGACCAATACAATCCCACCTTCAGATAAAAGTGGCCAATACAGGTAGTCCTCGACTTACGGCGTTTCGGCTATACGAACGGGTGTAGAAATGGAACACGTTCGTAAGTCGGGGTTCACCTGTACAATCCCGTCTTCAGATAAAAGTGACCAATGCAATCCCACCTTCAGATAAAAGTGGCCAATACAGGTAGTCCTCGACTTACGGCGTTTCGGCTATACGAATGGGTGTAGAAATGGAACTCGTTCGTAAGTCGGGGATCACCTGTACAATCCCGCCTTCAGATAAAAGTGACCAATACAATCACATATATATATATATATATATATATATATATATATATATATATATATATATATATATATATATATATATATATATATATATATATGGTAAATGGTAAATGGAGCTTATTTATATAGCGCTTTCCAGCCCCCTGTGAGGGACCCCAAAGCGCTTTACAATACCAACCATCCACCCATTCATACACACATTCATACACCGGTAGCGGTGACTGCCATGCAAGGCGCCTTCCAGTCCTACCGGGAGCAACTCGGGGTTAAGTGTCTTGCCCAGGGACACAACGACACATGGTGTGAGTAACCGGGATTCGAACCTCCAGCCTTCCGATCGGGGGACGACTGCCATTACCACTACACCACGGCCGCCCATAATATATATATATATATATATATATATATATATATATATATACATATATATATATATATATATATATATATATATATATATATATATATATATATATATATATATATATATATATATATATATATATATATATATATATATATATATATATATATATATATATATATATATATATATATATATATATATATATATATATATTATATATATTTATATACACGACCCTGTGTACATACTCTCGTTTTCATCACATGTACCACATGTGGTGCAAATGACGATAAAGACTCTCTGACTCTCTGACTCTGATATATAAATATGCCCCCAAGGCCTCATCCACACCAACAGAATGGCCTCATATACATACCAATGGCTGCAAAAATGCTAATTCAATGAGCCATTTGACTAACTCCCATGGGAACTATAGTTAGAATATCCGAATGGCTCACATGTGGTAGTGCTAGTGTTAAACTTTTCTCCTACTCCTCCTGAACTCTGAAACTTTCCCTTATCCTTCCTAAGCCAGTAACTTTAAGAAATATGTGCCTACAGATATAAAAGTAATATGTCATCTCATTACTTGTTCTGTTGTTCAAAATTGAATCTGTCAACGTTAAGTTTATAAGAAATTGATCAGAACCAACCCTTCTGTACATAGCTTGATGTAAATTTATTGATGTGTTATTAAATGATTCATCCCCTGGTGGATCAAATATAATAACGTTTCCTGTCACTTACATCTTATCTGGTCACAATTTATTGGTTTAAATCCTGAAAAAGGGAGAACTCGTGAATATTTTGATAAGATTATGTTAGGTGTAACCTGCTCAATTCTTACATTTAGTGTATTGACGGCTCAGTAAATCAGAACCCACTCATACATCTTATACATGAATATTTAAAAAAGAACCAGATACTATAACATTTCGGCCCTGTGGGTCTAATATGGACTTGTTTAAAGTAAGCTGTACGTTTTTATGAATGAATATTTTTTATTTATGAAATTTGTTCATTTTTTAAAAAACAATACAAAACAATCCCATAAACAATAACATACAAAATGTAAACAATGAAAGGTAGCAGAAAGAAGAAAAAATCTTATTTTATCTGCCCCTTTTTTCAAACAATCAGTTCAAACAAAAATAGTCTTCCAGTAACAGAACAAAATGAATAACTATAATTTTCTAACTAATACATACACATTACGCTACTTCATGTACATATTTTTTTAACAATTTAGTTTTGATCGTTTTCTTAAATGTAAACATTGACTTGGCATTTTTAACTACATTCTCCAAGCCATTCCATAATCCAATTCCCTGGATTGAGGTAGACGTCCATTCAAACTAGTTCTGAATTTTGGCTTTACAAATATCTATGTCCCCTTAAGATTATAACAATTTTGTCTTTTAATAAAAAGCATTTGGATATTTAAAGGTAATGCGTTATGCTGAGCCCTATACATAACTGATAAAATATAATCTACCAAATCATGGAACTTCAATAGCTTAAGTTGATAAAACTTGATGGATGACAGTAATGTTTTCTAGTGATAATTCTTACAGCTCTTTTCTGTAAAACAAAAATAGGCTTTGTAATTGTTTTACATGCTTTCCTCCTAACATCAATACAATAAATTAAGTGTGGAACAATGATTGTGTTATACAACAAATACAGAGCTTTATCATTTAATAAGTCTCTGACTTTGTACAGTACTGCAATGGATTTAGCTATTTTTATTCTTACAGAATTTATGTGTTGTTTCCATGTCAGTTTGTCATCAATGATAACACCCAAAAACTTCACCTCACTCACTCTACAAATCTGTCACTTACATCTTATCTGGTCACAATTTATTGGTTTAAATCCTAAAAAAGAGAGAACTCGTGAATATTTTGATAAGATTATGTTTATTATATATTATGTTTATTATGCTCAATTCTTACATTTAGTGTATTGACGGCTCAGTAAATCTGAACCCCCTCATACATCTTACACATGAATATTAAAAAAAGAACCAGATACTAACATTTCGGCCCTGTGGGTCTAATATGGACTTGTTTAAAGTAAGCTGTACGTTTTTATGAATGAATATTTTTTATTTATGAAATTTGTTCTTTTTCTTAAAAAAAACAATACAAAACAATCCCATAAACAATAACATACAAAATGTAAACAATGAAAGGTAGCAGAAAGAAGAAAAAAAATCTTATTTTATCTGCCCCTTTTTTCAAACAATCAGTTCAAACAATAATAGTCTTCCAGTAACAGAACAAAATGAATAACTCTAATATTCTAACTAATACATACACATTACGCTACTTCATATACATATTTTTTTAACAATTTTGTTTTGACCATTTTCTTAAATGTACACATTGACTTGGCATTTTTAACATAATTCTCCAAACCATTCCATAATCCAATTCCCTGGATTGAGGTAGACGTCCATTCAAACTAGTTCTGAATTTTGGCTTTACAAATATCTCTGTCCCCTTAAAATTATAACAATTTTGTCTTTTAATAAAAAAGCATTTGGATATTTAAAGGTAATGCGTTATGCTGAGCCCTATACATAACTGATAAAATATTATAATCTACCAAATCATGGAACTTCAATAACTTCAGTTGATAAAGCAATGGGCCTCATGCAAGAACATGTTCGTATTTCTATCCTAAATTTCTCCTATGAAGCGTTCGTACGAACATGCCACGTCAGATTCAACAAACTCTTCTATCCTCAGGAAAAGTGTGTAAATGGCTGCGCAAATATGATGAATCCCACCTGTTCTATTCACCTGCGCGTGCACGCGGAGAGGTTATTTACATAATTCCCACCCCTCAAAACACCATATAAGGCTACGTTTCCTGCCTCAGAGGCAAAACGTGTTCGTTCATAAAATGACAGCGAAAAGTAAAAAGAAGAACTCTACCGGTGCGGAGATTGAAGTTCTGCTCTCTGAGGTCAAGAAAAGAAAATCTGTCCTTATTAGCAGCGTCACTCATGGGAGTAAATGACCAACTAAAGCCAAAGAATGTTTGTTTATAAGAAATGTGGACCTTAAAATATACACGCGTCCTGGTGGCCCACTGGGTAAAGCATTGCACCGCTTATCGAGACCTCGTGGGTTCGATTCCCACGAGGTATGACTATTTTTTTTCCCTTCTTTCTTTAGATTATTTATTCATTCCAGATTAAAAAGACTTTATGCTTCATTTCTTGTTGTATTGTAAATAGTTTTCTTGTGTTTTTTAAATCTGGAATGAATTAAAAGGAGAAAAAAAAACGTTGTCCCATGTGGGACTCGAACCCATAAGGTTCGGAACTGCGACGCAACGTTCTACTCATTGAGCTATCTGACAGCTATGACTGCGACAGGAGGAGGTCAACCTAAAGTCTGCGTTACCGAAGTCTGCGTTACCGAGACAAATTAAACTTAAATTAATTCATAATTTAAGTTGGTTTCAGTTTGAGATCTTCATATTGATATTGTAGTGTTAGAAAACGGCATTGATAACAAATTGATTTTAATTTAAATACTTTAATCCGTTAGTCATTATTACATTTAAAATTATAATTCGACTTCAAACAGAACCTATTGTCAAAAACAATTGTGGTGCGTGACTTTTTTAAACTCTAAATATTTTCTAAATAACGAAATATGAAGTTATTAGTGGAGAAATTCCGTCTGGATGACAGCAGACTGACGCTCCTAAAATATACGACAGGTCCGGACCACTCGTAAATTTTGTTCGTATCTGAAAAAAATCGTAGGATACGAAAACATTGTTGAATGCCACAAATGATCCTAAATCACTCGTACGCACAGTTTAAGAACAAATCTGTGCGTACGAACGGTTCGTGCATGAGGGCCAATGTGCTTGATGGATGACAGTAATGTTTTCTAGTGATAATTCTTACAGCTCTTTTCTGTAAAACAAAAATAGGCTTTGTAATTGTTTTACATGTTTTCGCCCAAACATCAATACAATAAATTAAGTGTGGAACAATGATTGTGTTAGAGCTTTATCATTTAATAAGTCTCTGACTTTGTACAGTACTGCAGTGGATTTAGCTATTTTTATTCTTACAGAATTTATGTGTTGTTTCCATGTCATTTTGTCATCAATGATAACACCCAAAAACTTCACCTCACTCACTCTACAAATCTCAACACCTTCAATTTTAAATGGAACATCAACAGTTTTATTTTTATTACTGAATATTATGTAATTAGTTGTATCTAGATTTAATGATAATTTATTGAGTTTAAACCAAGTTTGTATTTTGACAAATTCTGTCTTTATCAACTCCAACATCTGTTCTATATTTTTTACCCAAACAAAAAAATGTGGTATCATCTGCAAAAAGCAGCAGCTCAGACTGAGGAAGTTTTTTGGACGAAAGACAAAACGTTTCTACTTTTTTGCTTTTTTTGTTGTTGTTGTTGCTTTGTATAAATTGCTCGTTTTACCAGTCCTCTCATGCCCTTTACATTCCAGCTAGTGAAGCGAAATGCTGAAGCCTCCCTTTTTACACTGCTGTTAAATAAGTAATTCATAATCACCCATTTCTATACCTGTATATGTCCCAGCCCAGTTGCCTCATCTGAATGTCACCTCTATGGGTGTATGATATCCACAAAGTTAAATCTTATAACAGAAATAAATAAATAAAATATAAAAAAACGACATATAGCTGCTGTATGAACCAAAAAGACAGCTCTGATCCCAAACCCTGTAAGAACCACCCTAACTTTGCTTCCCTTGACGAAGCAACCTGCTGTCCCTCTGACATCTCATATGTCTTCTGACAGGCCATACTCTCAATATCAAACTAACTTGAGAGGGCTCCCAGTGATCTTAACATGCGGGAGTTACACTCTTTAGTCAATGAATTAAAACAGTACCAGTAACTATAAACGGTTATTAATATATGCACCTCAGGGCAGCATCATGACTGCACTTGTACTATAACCAATCTGTTTATGAATGTGGACTTTGGTCCCAATTCACTCGTTTCTAAATTCTTAAAGCCAACCTCAGCCTATTAGATCTAGGCAACACTCATTTAAATCTTTAACTTAATTATTCACTTCTGACCCTTAAGTGGCAGTTAAAGCAGGTAAAAAACGACTACAAAAAAACAAGGTATATACATGTACATTCATGGGTATTTCAAACAAACACACAGATATGTGGATAGATATGTTATGAGAGACAAACTATTCATCCACTTGAAACTAAAAAAACTTTATTTTACCCATCAAGTTCCAAAAGACTGTGAAACCAAAGCCAAGGGCATTTTTTACTGTTTTTTTCCTTCTTCTCCTTCATTTTCTACAACAGATAACAGTTGGTCATCAATTACGATGAAGTTTAGCAACTTTTCAGTAGTCCCTTTAGCTTTTACGTTGTCCAACGGAAGTTTACCTTGCTGTTGGAACGAGTTCAGAAGGGATTTCTGTTGGCTCCTTTCGTCTTTCTCTCGCCTGGCTAAACAATCCTTGTGCTTTTTAATGTGGGGCTTTTTCAAAGGTTTAAATTTGTCGTATTGTATGAGGCGACGGAGCTTCCTCCTCTTGGAACAGCGGCTCTGCAGATGTTGCATGTTGCAGTCCTGCTTTGTGGTGTTTCTAGAGTAAAATACTTCAACACAGCGGACATGTTCGCAGACATGCGAATGACAGACAATCAAAGAAACTGACCGACTCTCTGACTCTGATGTTGAGATGAAAAGTTAGTTAGCCGTTAGCCACAGTGCCGCTCAGTCCTCATGTGTTTAAGGTGGCTGCAAACTATGAAATGGATTTCCTGAATGTGAGGTGGGTCTCTGGGTTTCATGAGACATGCCTCCGTTCAGGAAATCCATTCCATAGTTTGAAGCCACCTTGCACAGTAGCCATTAGGGAATCACGTGGAAACATTTCAACAGACAAAGACATGCATCATGGATTTGAAATCTCTGCAGGTTGGATCTGAAAAATCTAATATGTAAATTATGCTGGTATCGGAGCCCGATACCGGATCAGATCGGCCCCATTCCTAGTAATATTGTTTATATTGAAATAGTCTCATCTTATATTGCAAAAACAATTTTTTTGATATTTTAAAAATGTCAAGATATTGCTCAGCTCTAATTTGCATACTTTCATTAAAAAAAAGTTTTATTTAAAGTTAAACAAAAATGTTAAAATACCAATGTAAGGTGATAGCGTTGAAACATTTTTGGTATTTTTATGATAAACAGACATTTAATTGTCTCTTACTGAATAAAATGTTATTCCTTTGACTTGGAGCAGTTCTGATCCACAGAACATAAAACAACACCACACGTGATATATGAGTAAATATAAAGTTATATTCGGTCCATATTATTGTATATCATTATAAGAATATATAAGTATATTGTTTATATTAATAATTTTTTTCTTCTTTAAGAAGCTATGTAAGAATATTTTATATATTATGAGAATTTTGTTTATTTTTTCTGCAACCTTTTCATTCAGTGTTTTTTTTCTTTTTTATAAATTTGTTTTCTTTTGTTTATTTTAAATGAATGAATAAAAATGAATGTTGTCTGTGTTTCAGTGTTTCCGTCAGATGTTCAGCAGACTCTGCTGATCAGAGTAGATTCTCCTGAGGAATGGAGGCCTGATGTGGACCAGCAGGACCCAGAGCACCTCCACATCAAGGAGGAAGAGGAGGAACTCTGGACCAGATTGGAGGGTGAGCAGCTCATTGTGAAGGAGGAGACTGATGCCAGCAGGTTTTCATTCATTGCATTTCATGTGAAGAGTGAGGATGATGAAGAGAAGCCTCTGTTCTCACAGCTTCATCAGAAGGATCCAGAGCCCCTCCATATCAAGGAGGAAGAGGAGGAACTCTGGACCAGAATAGAGGGAGAGCAGCTCGGTGTGAAGGAGAAGACTGATGTCAGCAGGTTTTCATTCTCTGCCGTTCCTCTGAAGAGTGAGGATGATGAAGAGAAGCCTCTTTTCTCACAGCTTCATCAGCACCAAATGAAGGACAGAGATGTTCCAACCAGCAGCTCAGCTGACCAGATGAAAGTAGAAGCTGATGGAGAGGACTGTGGAGGAGCAGAAACCAGCAGGAACCCAGATCTAAATCTTCATGGAGATGCTTCCAGCTCTTCAGAGACTGAAGTCAGTGAGGATGATGAAGAGAACAAGGATGGGAACAATCCTGACTCTCAGCTGGAACAATTGTCAGACTCTGGGTCAACAACTGAAGACGGAGACAAAGACTGGAAGGAGAGCAGAGCTCCTGAGTCAGCTGTAAACTCTGTCAACAAACATTTCAGCTGCTCTGAGTGTGGTAAACAATTTCTGCACAACCGGTCTCTTCAGAGACACATGACATGTCATTCAACAGTAAGACGTTCAAGCTGTTTGGGTCAGAAGAAAAGTGTCAGAGAGAAGAAAAGTGTAGATACACACATGAAAATCCAGACAGGACCAAAATCATTTAGTTGTGATCAATGTGGTAAAATGTTTACCAGAAAAGAAAATTTAAAACCACACCTGAGACTCCACACTGGAGAGAAACCATTTGTATGTGAGGTTTGTGAAAAAAGATTTACCCTCAAAACTAATTTAAACAAACACATGATAGTTCACACAGGTGAGAAACTGTTTGTATGTGAGATTTGTGGACAAAGATTTGGCTATAAAAATAGTTTAAAAGGACACATGAATCTCCATAAGGCACAAAGACCATTTAAATGTGAGATTTGCGGACATAGAACTAACCATAAGCAAAGTTTAAAAGAACACATCGGAATTCACACAGGATATAAACCACATAAATGTGAGGAGTGTGGACATAGATTTACCTTCATGAGTAATTTAAAAACACACATGAGAGTCCACACTGGACAGAAACCTTATGAATGTCAGAATTGTGGACAGAGATTTAGACATAAGTCAGGTTTAAACTCACACATGAGAGTCCACACTAGACAGAAACCTTATGAATGTCAGAATTGTGGACGGAGATTTAGACATAAGTCAGGTTTAAACTCACACATGAAAATACACACACAAGCAAAACTATTTGTATGTGAGATTTGTGGACAAAAATTTAGCCTTGAACGCCATTTAAACGGACACATGAATCTCCACAAAGGACAGAAACCTTATGAATGTCAGAAGTGTAAAAAGAGATTTAGCCATGAGTCAAATTTAAAAAGACACATCACTTTTCTCAAAGGCTGCAAACCATATAAATGTCAGGATTGTGGAAAGAGATATATCAACAACACTTGTTTAAACTCACATATGCGAATCCACACAAAGGCAAAACCATATAAATGTGAGCTTTGTGAAGAAAGATTTAGGCAGACGACAGATTTAAACAGTCACATGAGAGTCCATACTGGACAGAAGCTACTTAAATGTGAGATTTGTGGACAAAGGTTCAGCCATGAGATAACGTTAAACTTACACATGACTGTCCACACGGGACAGATACCTTTTGATTTTGAGGATTGTTGACAAAGATCTAGTCATTTAGAATTATTTAAACGGACACATAAAAGTCCACAGGAACCTAAGCTCTCCTTATTTCCTCTTTCAAAAGTAAAACTTTAAAACGTCATTCTACAGGGTTTCCTCTTTATGTCAATTTTCGTGGCTCATTGCCACATCTTCAGAATAAAGGTTTATATTGAATTAAAATAAATGTAGATATCATGAAATGTTGAAATTTAATTTATTTTGAAAAACCAACGCTGCCGGCTCCTGCCTGTGATGCCGCTATGGTTCAGGACCGCTCTGAAACTAGAGACCAGTGTTAATTTTGTTGACTAATTATTGTCGTTATAATTTTCGTCAACGAACCTTTATTTCATGACCGAAACGACACAGTAACTAAATAAAGACAACGTGATAGGATAAAAACTGTGACGAAATGAATTGACACTTTCGTCAACGAATAAAAACGAGACGAAAACATTGACTGGGACGAAATCCAATCAAAACTGTTTTCGTTTGGCGGAAGGTAGGGCCAAATTACAGAGGGAGCCAATCAGAGAGAAGCTCGTCCATGCTTTTGTCTCCTCCAGGCTCGACTACTGCAACTCCCTGTTTATTGGAATCCCTGGCAAAAACCTTCAGAAACTTCAATATATTCAAAACAGTGCAGCAAGGATCTTGTTGAGAGTTCGTAAATTTGAACATATTACGCCCATTCTCCATAACCTTCATTGGCTTCCTGTCGCCTACAGAATTCAGTACAAAACTGCTCTCATTACACATCAATGCTTACACGGAACTTCACCAGATTATCTGAAGGATATTCTTATTCCATACTCATCCACCCGTTCGCTGCGGTCACAGAACAGTAATCTCCTTCACATTCCGAGAACCAAATTAAGGACCATGGGTGACCGGGCTTTCAGTGTGGCTGCCCCCCGCCTGTGGAACTCTCTTCCTGACTGTCTGAGAGCCCCACAGTCTGTGGTTGACTTTAAGAGCGGCTTGAAGACCTTTCTTTTCAACCGAGCATACTCTACCTCCTCATGATTCTACTTTTGATCTTAGCTGATACTGTTATTGATTTTAATTGTTTTATTATTTGTTTTATTGACATTTAATTCTGTTGCACCTTGTAGCACTTTGAGATTTTCATTAATGAAAAGTGCGTTATAAATTGAATTCATTATTATTATTATTATTATTAGAATGACTTTAGCCCAAGCAAATAGGCGGGACAACTAGTTAGCCGTCCAATCAGTGCTAAGCTCTTTGCAATGTAGCTGCGCAGTGCGCACCTGCGCAGCCAGCCAGCAGTGCACTCACTGCTCACTGAAAAGTCTGTAAAGAAGCTCTCCACAAGCAGCATTAGGCAGCTTTCTGTTATGCACTTTTTTAATGGTTTTGGAATTTCAGTTCAAAATAATTAACCTGAGGAAAACTTTTTAATGAGTTAACTGTTAACATGTTTTGTTTTTATTTTTGATTTACAGTACCAATTTTTATGAAGAACACAATATGCTAT
>JBBPBX010016286.1:35659-48349 GCA_038048925.1 Garcialebias charrua
ATATTGTAGATGGTAGTAGTTGATGTTGGTATAGAGGCAAAAGTGGCATATGCAGTAAGGCACATTGGGCATCCTTAAATAAGGCTGGTCAGAGAATACTGTATATGTATCAGCAGTGGTGTAGATATAAAAGTAGTGTAAATGTAAACAGTAGTAATAAATGTAAACAGTAGTAATAAATGTAAACAGTATTAATAAATGTAAACATTGAATGTAAACAGTAGTATGTAAACAGAGAATGTAAACAGTAGTATGACTATAGGCAGTGATGTAATACAAACATTAGTGCAAATATGAGAAGTAGTGCAAACTGAATGAGCACATGACCGAGAGTTTAGTGAATAACCCGTTTGATGACACAGAGTCCAGTGTTAAAATCTTTGTGTTGTGTGGTAATGTGTGAGAAAGTTTTAGTGTTAAGGCAGTTCAAATGGGAGGGGGGGCAGAGCAGGCAGAGTGTTTAGCATCCTGACTGCCTGATGAACAGAGCTGTCACTCAGTCTGCTGGTTCGAGCCTGGAGACTTCTCAGTCTCCTCCCTGATGGCCACAGGCTGAAGCAGCTGTGTAGTGGGTGTGTGGGATCACCTGCCATGCAGAGGGCTTTCCGAGTGAGGCGGTTGCTGTGTAATGGTACAGTCACACCGAGCAGCGTTTTGAACCTCCAAAAAGCTCCTCACGCACGCAAGTGGACGCACTTGTGAATGCAACATGTCCAGAGCTGAACGCCAGACGCCAAGAAGCTGTTGGGTGTGTGGGAGGAGCTTACCGGTATGAGCCCTGCGCACGGAGTCCAGCACGGAGTCCTGCTCACTCCGCCAGGCGAGGAGGAGCTGTTTATTTCCGTCTCTGTCGAGCAGACTTGACTGGTCGTGAAGGAATTGTCGCGAACACACAGCTACAATGAGTTTCTCTTCCATAGTCCACGAGCTCGCGAGTCTTTTCTTTTTTTTTCGACAAACAATACGTCACATAGTGCGCGCGCACCCTCGTTTCCGCGTCACATAGGGACTCTCCCACTGCCCCCTCTCTTCTGCCCCCCGACTCTCCCTGATTGGTTGACACACCAACCAATCAGGTGGAGTTGAGCGGCGTTTGAAAGTTTGAACCGCGAAATCTTCAACATGTTGAATGCTCGGTTTGGAGGTGGAAGCCGGTTCACGTGCACGAAAAAACGCTACTCAGCACGCTCAACACGCACGACGCCCGACGCCGACGCCAGGAGGCTGCTGGAGGTGCGTCCACCATTGACTTTACATGGAGGCTGGAAGCTTTGGAGGTAAAAACGCTGCTCGGTGTGAGCACACCATAAGTCCTGCAGTGAGGGGAAGGAGGTGCCGACGATCTTCTCAGCTGCTCTCACGATGCGCTGGAGGCTCTTGCGGCAGGATGCAGTACATGCACCAAACCACACAGTGATGCAGCTGGTCAGGACACTTTCTATGGCACCTCTGTAGAAGGTGCACATGATGGGGGTTGAAGCTCCAGCCCTTTTCAGCTTGCGGAGAAAGTAGAGACGCTGGTGAGCCTTCTTGGCCATTGATGCAGTGTTCCTGCTCCAGGACAGGTCCTTTGAGACATGCACTCCCAGGAACTTGGTGCTGTCTACTCTCTCCACTGCGGTGCTGTTGATGGTCAGAGGGGCATGTTGGGCATCCCTCTTCCTGAAGTCCACAACAATCTCCTTTGTCTTCTCCACGTTGAGAGTGAGATTGTTGTGTCCACACCACAAGGCCAGGCGGCTCACCTCTATTGCACTATTGCTTATGTAAACGGAATGTTGTTACTGGTCAGTAAATTGACCTGGTGCTCTGTTTTAGTGAGCGCAAAATTAAGTTTAGTAAAGTGAGGAGGAAGTATAGCCCTTCTTCATATCTGCTACATTTGTAATATATAATTTTTCCACAAAAAACTGTCTAAATAGTTTCACAGATTTAAGTTTAATCATTTAAACTTGTTGGTAATGATACTGTTTGTTGGAGATAAAAATGAATTAAACTAAATATTTAAAAGTTTGCTCTTCAGTATTCAAGTCAGGTTTCTAAAACACGCCGTGTTTTTATGGTGTCAGATAAGGTTTAGGCACACCTTCTCATTCTTTGTTGTTGTTTTTTTTTGAGCATGTAGTAATTTAAACTGTAGTTGACCGTAAAATGTTAAAGTTATTAAACTATAAAATCTAAAGAAATATGTTTATACTGACCCCTTGTGTATGAACCTCTGTTCAGAGAAGGAACTGATTTTTTTTGGACCAAGTTGTAGTTTCTGATGTGTTTTCTGTTTTCTACACCAATCAGTGATCAATAGACTGTATTTATATAGCGCCTTTCTATCTTATCGAGATACTAAAAGCACTTTACACTACAATCTGCTCCCTCATTTACCCATTCATACAGCACTACTAGATTTCTACAAAGCTAATTGAACAAATCCTTCTAAAGAGACTACAGTAATCAGTACTAATCAATAACTGTTCTAATAACTGGACTTTTTTTGTTTTTACTTTTCATTTGCACCAAATGTTGTACATGTGGTGGATCAAAATGAGCACACAGGGTCTTATTTTTTTCATTCATTCATTCAACCTTTATTTATACAGGCTAGCCTCGTTGAGTCACGGGGACTCATTTACAAGAGGGACCTGTCTCACTCACACCAAACAACCATCCACTCTCACACTCACACCTAGGGTCAATTTAGAGTCACCAATCAGCCTAACAAGCATGTTTTTTGGTCTGTGGGAGGAAACCGGAGTACCCGGAGGAAACCCACGCATGCACGGGGAGAACATGCAAACTCCACCCAGAAAGGCCCCGGACCGGGATTTGAACCGGCAACCTTCTCGCTGAGAGGCAGCAGCTCTACCAGTTGTGCCACCGTGCTGCCCAATGTATACATTTAAAAAAACAGGTTCAGAAATGTCCATATTATGTAACCACACCGATGGAAACGTGCCTGAGTAAAAATCCCCAAGATCTGATCCATTCTGCCCAAGGCAATTGAGTCTGGGTACACGGGCACGAACCAGGCCATCACAAAGGCAAGCAGCATGATCAGGACCTAATTTGCTGTTAACGACTTCCTTGATTGTAGATAAAACCAGCAACCAGCCGAATCCAAAAAGCAGGAACCAGTTATCCTAAATCCAATTAAATATGCGTCCTTAAAATCCACAGATGGCACCAGAGATAGACACGTCTTCAAGTCGAGGAGATATCCAGCTGCGTGCGTGCCAACAGGGCAAATCGGCTCGCCTAAAGCCTGTTTTCTCTTTAAGAAATGTTATGAAATTGTGTTGAGGGACCAACTGGCCAAATAAGTCCATAATTATGGTTTGGAAAATATGCAAGAGAGGTTCAGAAGCAGTTTCACAGACAGACAAAGCAGCAAAGCAAAATGGAGTTGGAGGGGAAGCGTCCGACCTTAACAGAAACAGGGGAGTAGAGTCTCTGATGAGCTTTTTAGTCCACAACTATCTCCTTTGTTTTCTTCAGTGATATACAGTCAGGGGAGGCAGGTGAAGCTATGCCTCTTGTCATCATGACAAGTAAAATACAAGCAATGACAAGAGAAAATACATTTAATTATGGTTTGGAAAATATGCAAGAGAGGTTCAGAAGCAGTTTCACAGACAGACAAAGCAGCAAAGCAAAATGGAGTTGGAGGGGAAGCGTCCGACCTTAACAGAAACAGGGGAGTAGAGTCTCTGATGAGCTTTTTAGTCCACAACTATCTCCTTTGTTTTCTTCAGTGATATACAGTCAGGGGAGGCAGGTGAAGCTATGCCTCTTGTCATCATGACAAGTAAAATACAAGCAATGACAAGAGAAAATACATTTAATCCCTTGACTGTTCTATAAAAGTGTTTTATATAAGTGTGTTGTGGTCACTGTACACAATGACACGGCTGTAGAGTCTGGGAGCCTCTCATGGGAGGGGGGAGTACCCGAGCCCCCATCCACCAGTGGGACTAATGGGCTCAGCGCCTGCAGTATGTCCAAAACCTGCAGGAGGCTCCGAGTCTGTACAGTCTCCCATGCCTCAGCCTGAGGGTCCCGAGTCTGCAGAGGGTTCCACACCTCAGCCTGAGGGTCCCAATTCTGCAAAGGTTTCCACCTTCATGAGTTCCACATCTGTTCCTGAAGGTTCCACGTTCCTATATTCTGACCCCAAGTCAGTTGCAGAGGTCCTTAAGTCCACTGCAGTAGCTGAAGTGCTGACACCCCCTTTAGCGTCTCCTCCATCACCTGCAGAGACCATGGTCCTCCAGCTTCTTACTCCCTGTGTTGGACACTCTTAGGTCCTTAGAGTGTCTGTCTCCTTTGGCCAGCCACCTGAACCACTCTTAGGTCCTTAGAGTGTCTGTCTCCTTCGGCCAGCCACCTGAACTTTGGCCCTGTGTTGGGTTTCTGCCCACCTAACTTGCTCCGACTCATTGGACAGCCTCCTGGCCACCCACCTGAAGTTAGGCCCTGTGCTGGCCGGTCTCCCCGCCGCCCACCTGACCTTTTCTGGCCCATTGGACGGCCTCCCGGCCACCCACCTGACATGCTCCGGCCCATTTGACGGCCTCCTGACCATCCACTGAATTTTGATGCAGTACCGGATAGTCACCTGGCCACCCACTATGATGTCTGATCAGCCTTGGGACAGTCTTCTGGACATTTCTGTGTTCCCCATGTGTTTAATTTAGATCCCAGGCTTTGATGCTGTCGCTTTTGTTTTGGTCCTTGTGTGTTCCTCATGCCCTCCACCCTTGCAGTTCCTCCCTCCGCCTGCCCTAGTCTTTTGGGGTGGGTTTCTTGGGGACGCCAAGGGGCGTCCTTGTGTAGAGGGTACTGTAAGGATGGCACCCTCTGGTGGGCCCTCATTGTCTGTACTCCCTAGCGTCCCACTTTAATTGCATCTGATCAGTTTCAGCCTTGTCTCATGTCCTGTCTGTGTATTTAAGTCTGTCTGTTAGTCTTGTTATTTGTCGGTTCGTCATTGGCTATAGTCCTTGTCCTGTCCTGTTCCTAGTTATGTAAGTTTGCTGCCATGTCAGCATTTTTTACATTGTTATTAAAAGTATTTTATTTTTATGTCTGCCTCCCAAGTCCTGCCTGCACAACTGGGTTCTTTCCTGTCCTGCCTGAAAACCCTGACAGATCTGTTTCATTACATGTTTACTTCTTACCTGAAATTTGTTAAATACATCAAATGTATACTAAAAATTTTTTTTCATCACGTTTAAATGTCACCTTTCATGTTAACTTTGAAATGTCTGATTACATAATAGTTTAATTACATACATTTTTTTTACATAAATTTTTTACTGAAGAATAGGATCTATTTCATTACATATATGTATACGTGCTACCTGAAATATTTTAATGTTACATGTTACCTGGAATCTTACCTTATTTTATGTTTACTTGTTACCTGAAGTGCTGAATCAACTGTTTCATAAATGTTTACCACATGAATTGTTATTAAATGAGAAAAAAAACCACTTCCGTGTACCGTAATTATTCAACTGGACAAATATGTATTTCAACACAAACTAATGAGTGTAACAAATACTTTTTTCTTTTTTACCATTGGCATTTTACATAAAACAGTACTAGCTACTGTACAAATATTTCAAAACAATGAGTGCAAACATTTTTTAATCCATTCCACATTTTAAATATATCAGTAGCAGCATGTGCAGAAATTAATATTAACGTGCAGGTTTCATTTAGGGCTGCAACTAACGATTATTTCAATAATTGATTAATCTGCCAATTATTTTTTCAATTTGTCGATGAATCGGCAAAAAATAAAAAGTTTTAATTCTCACCTCTTTATTCCAAAATTTGACTGACATATCAAATCGCACAAAAAACAGGTTGCTACTTGACTATTCTGTTAGTAAAATATTGAATAATTAAAAAATTAAAAGTTAGTCAAATAGCTTCAATGAAAAATAAATGTACACAAAAATATACAAATGTATGCTTTACACCTGCCCAATATTCAGTCAACCTTTATTTAGGCAGTTTAATCCCATTCAATATGTAGCTACTTTGTAAAATGTGTTTTTTAGGGACGAGTGTAACCTGGATTAAAGGTGTGGATTGTTGTAGCCTGGATTAGCCTGGATGGGGCGGCTGTGGCTGAGTTGTTAGAGCAGTCGTCCTCCAATGCAAGAGTTGGGGGTTGGAATCCACCAGCAGTCACATGCCTAAGGGTCCATGGGCAAGACACTGACTGAACCCCTCATCGCCTCCAATGTGTGTCCCATTGGTGTATGAACGTGATCTAAAGCTCTGATTAGTCTCTTTAGAATGATTTGTTCAATCAGCTTTGTAATCTGAGGGCTGTATGAATGGGTAAATGAGGACAGATTGTAGTGTAAAGCGCTTTGAGTATCTTAGATAGAAAAGCGCTATATAAGTACAGTCCATTTACCATTTACTAACTGGTATATTTCTGTGTAACATTTTGTATTTGTTTCTCATGCAACCGATCACTCTTTCCACATGAATTCTAAGGTTGCTCGTGCGTTTTCAACATCCTTAGCATCAAGTTGCTATCTCTCTTTAGTAAATGATGGGATTTTAACCTCAGCACACATTCATTTATACTTTGGTAGGCTGTAACTGGGACCATGTGTGCACAGTTTCATTCCACCTCATGTACAACATGCGATGCAAATGACAATAAAGAACCTTGACATTGATTCCCACCAGTGTTGCCAGGTGTATGATAATTATTGTATTTGTACGACAATTTTGCCCTCTGTACGATCAATAATCCTAAAAAAGGCCAAAAATATGATAATTTGACTGTTCCGTGAATGTGTGGCTGTAATCGGTTGTCATCAGCCTGTCGCAACTGTCAGAGT
Source organism: Garcialebias charrua (assembly GCA_038048925.1). NCBI lineage: Eukaryota > Metazoa > Chordata > Actinopteri > Cyprinodontiformes > Rivulidae > Garcialebias > Garcialebias charrua. The sequence continues at coordinate 42,526 of JBBPBX010016286.1, forward strand.
TTTTTTTGTGTGAACACAATGCATCTGACAATTCCAGCCAATCGTGCTTTTCTAATTGTGGCCTACGAGTGGCGTTGATGCGTTTGCCTCAAAACAATGGCCATGATTGGCTGAATAGTCCGCTGCACCCTCCCCATACCAACCGTTCACAGCACACCTGTGCTGAGCGCAGGAACTATGCCGCGAGCAGGGGCGGATCTAGAAAAATATCTATGGGGTGGCAAGAGGGTGGCAAGGATGTTTCAGTGGGTGGCAACACCCTCCTCCTTCACACACACACACACACACACCTGTGTGTGTGTGTGTGTGTGTGTGTATATATATATATATATATATATATATATATATATATATATATATATATATATATATATATATATATATATATATATATTAGGGGTGTTGATCGATTAAATTTTTTTAACTAATTAATCGCAAATCAGTTTTAAAATTAATCGCGATTAATCACGATTAAACACTTTAAGGCAACTTATAATAAAGATGGATTCATTCATCAGTTAAGTCATAACCTTTATTGTTTTTACTTTCACACAGTGTTTAAAAACTGAAATAATTTTGTAAAGAAAATGCAGCACCTAACTAAAGTGCATTGCAAACATTCATTTTGTGGTTCAAAACATTTTACTGTTTGATAAACTGTATGAATTAGTGTGAACTGAAATTTAGAACCTTACAGAACATTTCTGCTTTGTTTTAAACCACATGTATAAGATCTACTCCTCTTCATTTATCCAGCTACTAAGGCAAACCAGTCTCTACATTACTTGCATTTTAAGTCCTTGAACCTGGGATCAAGTGCAGTAGCATTCTTGAGCCAAGTGAGATTGGAGTTCTTCTTTCGTTGAGCCAGGTCTTCACAAAAGGCCTTCTTGAATCACAGTATGTTGACAGTGTCATCATCTGAAGGCTCCATGACTCTGAACATGTGGCAGAAGGCAGGCAGCACCACAGAACAGGAGATGTACTTCTGTCCACCCAGAGTTTCTGTGACATACCTGTGAAAACACAAATTAATAAACAATAATCAGGTCTCTCTTGTAAATGAGTCCTTGAGGCTCATTGAGACTAACCTGTGTAAGTAAAGGTTGACTGAAAAAAAATTCATTAGAGCTTTTATTTAATTTAATTCATTTATTCATTCATTTAGAATAAAAAAGCAAATTCATCAAAAAGAAAAACACTGAATGAAAAGGGAGCAGAAAGAAGAATTATATTTTATTTTTTAACACACATACACTTGGTTTGTTTATTTACACAGCTTAACTGACCCACTGACTTAACCAATATCAACTTAACTACAAAGAAAATGAAATAAAACCATACCTGCATGGCTCAGGTAGCTCCTCCAACTTTTTCAGCTTTCCAAGCTCAGCTTCTGTAAGCAGGGGGATTTCACTGTCTGTCCCGAGCGTTGTTTTTTTGCCTGGCGCTCGGTAGATTTACTCACAGTTAAAGCAAAGGAGTGCAGGCTCCAGCCCATATCTGTCAAGTCTCCCGTTTTGGCCGGGAAACTACCGTATTTTACCCCTCTTTCCCGTCGTCATCCCGAATTATTATTTTCCCGGAAATCTCCCGTATTATAATATTATAAAAAAAAAAAAACATTCCAGTGCCTCTGTCACTAGCCTCGCGAGAACTGCCACCTGCAGTAGCCTCGGTGGCAGTTCTCGCGATGTTAGTGTTGGCAGCGGGAACAAAGTTTGTTCAACAAACCCGGAAAAACACAGAGATGGATAACGAGAGAGAAGGCGTCCTGCCAAAAAAGTTAAGACTTCGTGTAAATATCTTGAAAAATGGGACAGCGAATTTACTTTCCTAAAGAAGAGTAGGGTGGGGCACAATTATGCGTTTTTTAAGATTTGTAACTGCGACTTTAGTGTCTCTCATGGGGGAAGGAACGATGTCCGTCAGCATGAAAAATCTGTCAAGCACAAAGGTAGGCCTATCAGATTGTGATCACATAACTGGTTTGAAAGAGGCTGATAGGTAGTTATTTTAGATTTCTTGTAAACCTGTCTTAAAATGTAAGGGGTCCTGGACTTTGGTTGGGCTAGCAGGGGTCTGCAACCTGCGGCTCTGGAGCCACATGCGGCTCTTTGGTCCCTCAGCAGTGGCTCTTCCAAGCTTTGATCAAAACTAACTTTAAACTGAATTTTATTTGTTCTTAAGGGCTAGTTTTAGCAGTTTTTCCTGTCATTTCCTTTGCAAATGTGTGAATACTAATAGAAGGAGTAAAACATAAGTTAACTTTATTTATTCGAAGTAGGATATTTAATTTTTCCACAATTAAAATAATTTACCTAGACCTGCATAGTTCATTATTTTATTTTTTAATTGGGAAAGATCACATTATTTTTCCTTCTTTATGATAATCTGGTCTTTTTTAGTCTTAAAATGTAAAAATATCAACAAATCATTAGATATTTTCAGCTTTACAATGGCCAGAAAACTACCGGTCAGAAAATTGTCCTCTAACAAACTTAAAGTGGTCTGTGGGCCACCAGTTGAGAATCCCAGTTGTAGCAGGTGTTGTGGCTCCGGAAACGTTTAATTTAGTGAACAAAGGGGCAGAAATGGCTCTTTTGATCATAAAGGTTGCAGATCCCTGGGCTAGTGGGATGGCTCGGCGTACCCGGCAGAAAATTTCCCTTATTTTTAAATCCAAAACTTGACAGGTATGCTCCAGCCATCATCAATAAAGTGAGCCGTAACACCCAAATAGTTATCATTGCTAGCAGAAGTCCAGTGATCGCATGTGAGTGTGAGTGGGTGCCTGCGCTAACAGCGTTAGCAAGCGGAAACCGGAAGTGAGGTTCGGCATCCGAGGGGGAGCTTTTCAAAATAATCGTTGCGTTATTTTATTTTAACGCGTCATAATAAATAAAATTACGCAAATAATTAACGCGCTAATTTCGACAGCATTAATATATAGTGTAACGATCCTGTGTTGGTTCTGCTTTGGATCCAAGTGTTTCTGTGTATTTGTTGAGTTTTACTGTGTTCTGTTGAGCTGTTGTTATTCTGTTGACCCCCACCCTCGTGTGATGGATTGGTCGTGGGGGTAGGGGAGGGGTAGGAGCAGGGAGGAGGGACCGGGAAAAGAGAGACGAAGAAGAAGGGTTCGAGAGTGTGTTGTTGTTAGCAGGCAGCTAGCAGTGTGTTCGCTCGCGTGTGTACGCGTTTTCTTTTGAGGCGTGAGCTGCAGCCTCGGTAATAGCAGCTCTTCCCTGTTTATGAATAAACCCTGTTTGGCTGGACTCTGTCTGCAGTGTTGGCGTCATTACATTGGTGTCAGAAGTAAACCAACGCTACCGAGCCGAGTGAGTACTACTGGCTCGTCGCCTCCACCCGCGACATCAGCGTCATGGACGGAGCGTTCTCCCGAGTGAAGTTTAAAGCGGAGGGACTAGAGGATGAGGAGGCCTGGAGAGAGGAGCTCGCTAAAATAACTCAGGCGAAAGCTGCTCTGCGCAGCTCTGCAGCGAGCATGGCTGCCGAAGCAGGACTGAGTACCGGCGGGGCGGGTCCGTCGACGCCATTTTCTCCAAGAGCGCCAAAAGACTCACATGGCGGCAGCCATGACAGTTACGTCGTCCAAAACGTCACCGTCCCGTTGAAGACGCCCAAGTACTCTGGTAGGTCCAGCTGGGAGGCCTTCCATTCACAGTTTGAGCTGCTGGCTCATGCAGGGAGGTGGACAGAGGTGTCAAGTAACGAAGTATAAATACTTCGTTACTTTACTTAAGTACAAATTTTAGTTATCTATACTTTAGTAAAGTAATTATTTTTCAGCCTACTTTATACTTCTACTTCTTACATTTTCACGCAATTACTGGTACTTTCTACTCCTTACTTTTTAAAAATAGCCTCGTTACTTTTCTTTCATTTTGCCGTTTTTTTTTTGTAGAATATAGATATTCACGCAGGACTTTCCAAAAATTGAACATAAATATCCGCATCAGCAGCCGTCGTCACTCACCAGTGTTGCCAGATTGGGCGGTTCACCGCGATTTTCCTTCTGACTTTTGCGGGTAAAGAGTGCTTTGGGTGGGTGGGACTCTATCTGGCAACACCGGTCACACGCGTGTGTCTTTACATCCGGGGCAGCGTCGGCAGCTCCGGGACCCTCCATCAATGTAGAAGCGTATGCGGGACCGGGACCCTCCATCAGTAGTTGGGGCGTCTTCTATAGCAACTTCATCCGGCGAAGCCATGCTGTCTGTGACGCTGACTTGTTAGGGGCTCTGCTAGCGCTAGCATTAGCGTCTCGCGAGACAACGTTACCTCTCAACGAGAGATATCGCGGGAGTTTAATATCGCGAGATCTCGTACAACGAGATCTCGTTACTACTGACTTCTAGTGACCTAGTAACATACTAATGTTGTATAATAAATATAAACGTGAAAGACAACAAAACCAGGAGAACCCTTGACCAATTTGTTCTGCACCGGGCAACACCAGAGGCAGATATGGTATGTAAAAAAAAAAAAAACTGCCATCTGGAAAAATATCCTTTGAGGAAGTGGAGAAGATCACTGAAAGTCTTCACCTGGTTGGCAGGTAAAAATTCAATAATTTCCAGTGTAGTGGTGAACCATGTTTAATTATTGATAGTTATAAACAAAAGTGTACAATTGACACGTACAAATAAATACATAATTGTGAATTTACTTTATGCAAACATACAACCTTGTCCATCTTTAAAAAAACACAGTTCATATAGGTAAATTAATAAATACATTTCAAAATGTAGTTTAAATACAATGCTAAATTATAAATATAAACAATACACGTTTTTCCATTTATTTATCACTACATAACCTAGGCTATGTATCACTAATGAACTTTAACACCTTTTGGCAGGCTGAACATGTCTATGGATGAGCTGTATGAGGAATGTGTGACTGCAAACAGCCTGATAGACCACCTCACCACCTCACCTCAGGAGAAAGAAAGGTGGCAGTCCCAGGGAACAGCAGAGAAGTGGATGCAAGTTCTTCAGGCAGCTGACCTCTCCAACATCCAGCTGTTGTATCCTTTGTCCTCAGCATCCCATCTTCCACTGGGTTTGTGGAAAGGATTTTCTCTTTCATGAAAAGTAAGTGGACTGATGTGCGAAACAAATGTTCTACTGAACTAATTAGAAGTGAGCTCATTGTCAGTCTAAATTATGAAATGTCTTGCTCAGAGTTTTACTCTTTGGCACTGAAAAACAGAGCATTCCTTGCTGCAGCACGATCTCAGCAGAAAAACAAATGGAAAAAATAGGTTGACTCCATAATGTAACGTTCCACTGTTTTAGTTTACAAGTTTTTTATTTTTACTACAAGTGGAAAGCCATGGCCTTTGAGGCACAATGTGTTTATGTTTACAGATTTACTACAAACTTTATTTGCACGTTGCACTAAATGCACTATTACAGAATGTTCGTATTGATTTTTTGTTATTTAATACTGTTTTAAGTTATTAAGCAGGACAGAGGTCTGTTTAAGAAAGATACATAATTCTGTTTTAAGTTATTAAGCAGGACAGAGGTCTGTTTAAGAAAGATACATAATTTTCAAAAGATATGTTTGTTTCTGGCAATTCTATTTGCACTAAAAATAAATGGTTAATTGTGTAATAATTTGTTTATACATATTTTTATAATTCAAAAACACGTATCCAAATGAATTCAGGTTGATTTCAAAGTGAGGAGGGGCAGGCAGGGTGTTTGTGTGTGTGTGTGTGTGTGTGTGTGTGTCTGTTTTTTTTTCTTTTTTCTGCACTATTAGCAAACTTTTGTTTGAATCAATTAATTTA
>JBBPBX010016287.1:10466-48349 GCA_038048925.1 Garcialebias charrua
CATTATGGTGGATTAAAGGTTTTATGGTGTTGTGTACGCCTCCGTGCATGCTAGCCTTGCGAGTACTGTAGGTGGAGGGGGGCAGAGTGGAGGTTCTTTCTGACAAGGCAGGCTGAGGGTTAGAGCCAGACATGTCTCAGGAGAAAGCAGGGCACATTTGCAATCACCCTGAGTTCAAAAGGCTAATTTATTCCCTGTCTGTGCTTCAAGTAGAGCTGCTCAGAGTGCCAGAGGGAAAGTGCTGGGGAACACAGATGATTTTCAGTTTTTACTCCCCTCTTCTTTCCTCCTATTTTCCCTGTTTCCACCCTTACCCTCAACATCTCTGGCTGTTGTTTTTGTGTGGCATCGTTTAACACACGCCAGCCAACATATTTCACTTTTACACTTATCCACATTGACGTCCGGGCGCTGATTGAATTTTGAGGCGCTGCGGCGGCTGACATTATCGTGCTCATCGTCTTGAGTGGTTTATCTTTGGCCCGGCTCAGCGTGACGCCAAGGCTGCAGGGAACAGGAGGAGGCTAGGGCTGGGGGTGAGATTGGGGTGGGGGGTAAGGACATTTTGTGCATTTTTATTGTTTGTGTGGGAAAAAATAAAAAGATTCAAAGGGACTGGGCTTAACCTAAATCGTTAAGAATGTGGCTGGAGGTTTAAAGCAATAGTTCAGATCTTTTCAATTGATGTTCTGTAGAAATAGTAAACAAAAAAATATTCCATCCATCCATCTATCCATCTATCCATCCATCCGTCCATCCATCCTTCCATCCATCCATCCATCCATCCATCCATCCATCCATCCATCCATTCTCTTCCGCTTATCCAGGGTCGGGTCGCGGGGGTAGCAGCCTAAGTAAGGAGGCCCAGACTTCCCTCTCCCCAGCCACTTGGGCCAGCTCCTCCGGGGGAATCCCAAGGCGTTCCCAGGCCAGCCGAGAAACATAGTCCCTCCAGCGTGTCCTGGGTCTTCCTCTGGGTCTCCTCCCGGTGGGACATGCCCGGAACACCTCACCAGGGAGGCGTCCAGGAGGCATCCTAACCAGATGCCCGAGCCACCTCAACTGGCTCCTCTCGATGTGGAGAAGCAGCGGCTCTACTCCGAGTCCCTCCCGGATGACTGAGCTTCTCACCCTATCTCTAAGGGAGAGTCCAGACACCCTGCGGAGAAAACTCATTTCAGCCGCTTGTATCCGAGATCTCGTTCTTTCGGTCACAACCCAAAGCTCATGACCATAGATGAGGGTGGGAACGTAGATCGATCGGTAAATTGAGAGCTTTGCCTTTTGACTCAGCTCTCTCTTCACCACGACAGACCGGTACAGCGCCCGCTTCACTGCGGACGCTGCACCTATCCGCCTATCGATCTCACGCTCCAGTTTTCCCTCATTCGTGAACAAGATCCCGAGATACTTAAACTCCTCCACTTGGGGCAGGACCTCCTCCCCGACCCGGAGAGGGCATGCTACCCTTTTCCGGCTCAAGACCATGGCCTCGGATTTGGAGGAACTGATCCTCATCCCGGCCGCATCACACTCGGCTGCAAACCGCTCCAGTGAAAGTTGTAAATCACGAACTGATGAAGCCAGTAGGACCACATCATCTGCAAAAAACAGAGAAGCGATTCTAAGGCCACCAAAACGGATCCTCTCAACACCTTGGCTGCGCCTAGAAATTCTGTCCATAAAAGTTATGAACAGAATCGGTGACAAAGGGCAACCTTGGCGGAGTCCAACTCTCACCGGAAACGAGCCTGACTTACTGCCGGCAATGCGGACCAAGCTCTGACACCGGTCGTACAGGGACCTAACAGCCCTTATCAAAGGGCCTGGTACCCCATACTCCCGGAGTACCCCCCACAGAACCCCCCGAGGGACGCGGTCGAATGCCTTCTCCAAGTCCACAAAGCACATGTAAACTGGTTGGGCAAACTCCCACGCACCCTCCAGGACCCTGCTGAGGGTGTAGAGCTGGTCCAGTGTTCCACGACCAGGACGAAAACCACACTGCTCCTCCTGAATCCGAGGTTCGACTATCCGACGGACCCTCCTCTCCAGAACCCCTGAATAGACCTTACCAGGGAGGCTTAAGAGTGTGATCCCCCTATAGTTGGAACACACCCTACGGTCCCCCTTTTTGAATAGGGGAACCACCACCCCAGTCTGCCAATCCAAGGGAACTGCCCCCGATGTCCACGCGATATTGCAGAGTCGCGTAAGCCAACACAACCCTACAACATCCAGAGCCCTAAGGAACTCCGGGCGAATCTCATCCACCCCCGGAGCCTTGCCACCGCGGAGCTTTTTAACCACCTCGGCGACCTCAGCACCAGAGATCGGAGAACCCGACCCAAAGTCCCCAGGCTCTGCTTCCTCAGTGGAAGACGTGCCAGTAGGATTGAGGAGGTCTTCGAAGTATTCCGCCCACCGACTCACAACATCCCGAGTTGAGGTCAGCAGCACGCCACCTCCACCATAAATGGTGTTGGTCTCGTACCTCTTTCCCCCCCTGAGACGCCGGATGGTGGACCAGAATCGCCTCGAAGCCGTACGGAAGTCATTCTCCATGGCCTCTCCGAACTCCTCCCACGCCCGAGTTTTTGCCTCAGCAACCACCCGAGCCGCATGCCGCTTGGACTGCCGGTACCTATCAGCTGCTTCCGGGGTCCCACAAGCCAAAAAGGCCCAATAGGACTCCTTCTTCAGCCTGACAGCATCCCTCACTGCCGGTGTCCACCACCGGGTTCGAGGGTTGCCACCACGACAGGCACCAACAACCTTGCGGCCACAGCTCCGATAAGCTGCCTCGACAATAGAGGCGCGGAACACGGCCCACTCGGACTCCATGTCCCCCGCCTCCCTTGGAACGTGTTCAAAGCTCTCCCGGAGGTGGGAGTTAAAGCTCCGTCTTACGGGAGACTCTGCCAGACGTTCCCAGCAGACCCTCACAATACGTTTGGGTCTGCCAGGTCTGACCGGCATCCTCCCCCACCATCGGAGCCAACTCACCACCAGGTAGTGGTCAGTTGACAGCTCCGCCCCTCTCCTCACCCGAGTGTCCAAGACATGCGGCCGCAGATCAGATGAGACGACAACAAAGTCGATCATCGAACTGCGACCTAGGGTGTCCTGGTGCCAAGAGCACATATGGACACCCTTATGCTTAAACATGGTGTTCGTTATGGACAATCCATGACGAGCACAGAAGTCCAATAACAGAACACCACTCTGGTTCAGATCAGGGGGGCCGTTCCTCCCAACCACACCCCTCCAGGTCTCACTGTCATTGCCCACGTGAGCGTTGAAGTCCCCCAGTAGAACAAGGGAGTCCCCAGGAGGCGCACTCTCCAATACCCCCTCCAAGGACTCCAAAAAGGGTGGGTAGTCTGAGCTGCCGTTTGGTGCATAGGCACAAACAACAGTCAGAGCCCGTCCCCCCACACGTAGGCGAAGGGAGGCTACCCTCTCGTTCACCGGGGTGAACCCCAACGTACAGGCACCAAGATGGGGGGCAACCAGTATGCCCACTCCTGCTCGGCGCCTCTCACCAGGGGCAACTCCAGAGTGGAAGAGTGTCCAACCCCTCTCAAGGAAACTGGTTCCAGAGCCAGAGCCATGCGTTGAGGTGAGTCCGACTATTTCTAGTCGGAACCTCTCAACCTCACACACTAGCTCAGGCTCCTTCCCCACCAGAGAGGTGACATTCCATGTCCCAATGGCCAGCTTCTGTAGCCGAGGATCAGACCGCCAGGGTCCCCGCCCTCGGCCACCACCCATCTCACATTGCACCCGACCCCTTTGGCCCCTCCCACAGGTGGTGAGCCCATGGGAAGGGGGACCCACGTCTCCTCTTCGGGCTGTGCCCGGCCGGGCTCCATGGGTAAAAGCCCGGCCACCAGGCGCTCGCCAGCGTGCCCCACCTCCGGGCCTGGCTCCAGAGTGGGGCCCCGGTGACCCGCGTCCGGGCGAGGGAAAACTTAGTCCATTAATTGTACTCATCATAGGGGTTTTTGGGCTGCACTTTGTCTGATCCCTCACCTAGGACCTGTCTGCCTTGGGTGACCCTTCTAGGGGCATGAAGCCCCTGACAGCATAGCTCCTAGGATCATTGGGACACTCAAACCCCTCCACCACGGTAAGGTGGCAGCCCAGGGAGGGGTATGCTTATGCTCTTCCACTTATTTCATCTTGTCACTTAAAAAACTGTCTCTAATTATTTAACTAGTTTCCTCCACTGATGAAATGCCAAAAATCCTATATTTAGCAAAAAACTATATTCATAGTATTTGGAACTACAAGATCATAGAACAGAAGAAATACAAATTTAAGCAGATGATGATCTCCCCTCATAATTTTCAGTTCAGTTCTTGCTTCATTCAGTTTCCGTCAATGAGGAACTTTCATACGTCCAAACTGAGTAAACAAACACACCTCAGTCCTGGTTGGTCCATTTAAGGAGTTTACTGTTTGGTGGGGAAACAGTTGACTGGAACTCCTCTGACTGATGAAGTCCCCTGGATAGAGGGCAAAATGTTTCTATAAAAAAGAAACTGTCCAGATGACATGACTGAGAATTATTGGATTTGGTACCTGGACGATTGAGCATGAACTTTGTTGCCTCAAACCACTGTGGCTGTGGCTGCCTGCCTGGGAGAAGTTGACAAGGGACAGGATGGCCCCCAGAAACCATTTTAGCTCCAGCAAACTGGTTGGTCCACTTAAGAAGTTTAATGCTTGGTGGGGAAACAGTTTACTGGAACTCCTCTGACTGATGAAGTCATCTGGATAGAGGGCAAAATGTTTCTATAAAAAAGAAACTGTCCAGATGACCCGACTGACAATTATTGGACACCGAGGTCCTATTTTTTAACCTGGCCACAGCTGACAACACTAGAAAAATTTTCTACCATGAACCAAATGTTTATCATGGCAAGGATCAGCCCAGTTCAAACAAAATAAATCTGTGCACATGACGTGGTCTCCAGCTACAAATACTTGGGTGTACACATGAATGATAACCTCAGCTGGAGCAACAACACCACCAGCCTGATCAAGAAAGGTCATCAGAGACTCTACTTCCTCAGACGGCTGAGACGTGCTGGTCTGAGCAGCCCAGTTCTCACCTCGTTCTACAGGTGTGCAGTGGAGAGTGTCCTGTGCTCCAGCATCAACGTGTGGCATGGAGGCTGCACAGTTGAAGAGAGGAAAGCTCTGCAGAGAGTGGTGAAGGCTGCACAGAAGTCTGTTGGAGTCAGTCTCCCCACAATCACAGACATTTACACCTCCAGATGCAGAAAAAGAGCGACCTGCATCATGAAAGACCTCACTCATCCAGCACACTCACTCTTTGCCCCACTCCCCTCAGGACGGAGGTTGAGGAGCATCAAGTGTAGAACCACTAGACTGAGGAACAGCTTCTACCCTGAGGCTGTTAGACTCATGAATAAATAAAAATAAATAAAAATAAAAAATATAAACACTGCAAAATATCACATCATACTGATGCTGATCTGTTTTCTTGTCGCTGTGTTCATCTGTGTTCATCTGTGATCATCTGCTCATACAAACTCATGTTCGTGCTGCTGTTTATTCCCACTATATTAAGCTTAGTGTATTACTAGTTGATGTTTTTCTTAGTTAGTTCTAGATGTTATTACTGTTTTTCTCTTGCATTTGTTGTTGGATGTAACTGGGACCCCGTGTACATAATCTCGTTTTCATCACATGTACCACATGCGGTGCAAATGACAATAAAGACTCTCTGACTCTCTGACTCTGACTCTGAGGCCCTGTTTACACGGACACTGTGTGGGGGAAACGGATGTTTTGGGTATGTTAATTAGGTGAAAAGTTTTGCATTGACACGGTCGAATTCTGTGGATACGACTCTCTCCCCCTCCACCCCCCGTCCTCATGATTTCATTGTAGTTACCATGCTGGGCCATTAGATGGCGCTGTGATTTTTGGAACCTTCACTACTGCGCATGCGCTGCCTGAGGTAAACAGACCAGCTGCCTTGTCTGTTTTCCTCTCTGGCTAAAATCAGCTAACTACAAGTTGTTGTCAACAAGTTAACAACAAGTTAAAGCTGGAATTTGGATAAGAGTCAACAGATTTGAGTCAGTGGGACTCTCTTCATCTAACAAGCTGCACACCACACACGCTGAGCCTGTGGACCAGAACCAGAACCGCTGAGTGGACTGTGGACCAGAACCGGACTTTCCAGCGTGATAAACAGCTGACTTACAGCAGGTAAATCAACGTTCTTAATATAATGTTTGCTTGTGTTTACTTTGATCACACAACAACTGAGTTTTTATTTATTTATTTATTTATTTCTGCCAGGTGGAGAAGCTGTCGCTCCAGCAGGCAGACGGTTCGGCGGTTCTGATGGGTCCAGATGAACACACAGCACGAGTCCAGTTCATTAACATAGTTACAGTTCGGTTCACGTGTTTTAATAGTGTGTTCAGTTTAATTCTCAGTGTTTGTGTTTAAACTTTGGTGTGCTGAATAAATAAATAAATAAAAAATAAACCTGCTGTCTTCATTTTCACAGCACGTTACGCACTGTTTAAAAAATGTAACGAGTCCAGATAGATACTGTAGTTCAGATAAATTTACATCTCCCACGCCAACATAAATACTGTTTATTATTGTTAAACTGTTATATTTTGCAACGTGACACGTGAAATGTCAGACTGTCCACGCGCATGCGGGCTGCGCGCATGTGGTTGACACAAAAGCTCCACGGGAGATGTTTACATTATCAGCGGGGGGTCTGCGAAAAAGTTCCACCTTGAGAGCAGGGTCAGAAAAGTATCGGTGTCATCGAGGGGGGCCAGCAGCGTCGTGTAGGCGATAAGCAAAGTCGCAAAGAAAAAGTAGCGGTTACACTCAAAATACGCGCCGTGTAAACTGGCCCTGAATCATATCATGCTGTGCTCTTCTTCTACTTCTGTTTTAAAGGTGGCTCTCTCGGCTCTTCTTCTTCTCTGTCTGTAATTATAATGATAATGATCATTTCTGTAATATGTAATGGGCAGCACGGTGGCACAACTGGTAGAGCTGCTGCCTCTCAGCGAGCAGGTCCCCGGTTCAAATCCCGGCCCGGGGGCCTTTCTGGGTGGAGTTTGCATGTTCTCTCCGTGCATGCGTGGGTTTTCTCCGGGTGCTCCGGTTTCCTCCCACAGTCCAAAAACATGCATGTTAGGCTGATTGGTAACTCTAAATTGACCCTGGGTGTGAGTGAGACAGGTCCCTCTTGTAAATGAGTCCCCGTGGCTCAACGAGGCTAGCCTGTATAAATAAAGGTTGAATGAATGAAAAAAAAATAAAATAATCAACAGCGACCAGCTACAGTAATAGCTTTTGTCGCACGCAACATACTCACGCTTTCTACCCGGCTACTATAATACAGTAGTCTACACACATTTTTTTTCTCATTCATAAAATGGTAAAATCAGGGACATTTCCAGAAACAGCTTTAGCTGGAGACAGGTTGTCCAAAACGGGGAATGTCCCCAGAAATCGGGGACGTCCGGTCACTCTAAAAGACACTCTAAAAGACTTGTTTTATTAATGTGAAAAGTGATAAACAACAGACACTAATCATTAACTATTAATTAGTGTCTGTTGTTTATCACTTTTCACATTTATAAAACAAGTCTTTTTTTCCCCACCTTGTCCTGTCCAGCCTTGTGGCACTCAGAATTATTGTCTGAGTGTCAAGGTGAAGCCCAGCAGATTTACTTTCACAAGTAGAGCATTATGGCTGGCCTTAATGCTCCACTTGATCTATAAATAAAACTTTATTAGAATTTGCTTTGGGTTTGTTTCAAATGTATTGGACACGGGGATGAAAAGACAAAGAAGAAAACAAAGGCAGAAAAGTGGGAGAAGGGTTAAACGGGAAAGAAGGAGATAGGAGTACAGTAGTGGAGAGAGAGAGAGGTATAAAGAGAACACAAATCAACATAATTGAAGTCTGCCTCTAGACCTGCGGAAAGAAAAAAAGACAAAACCGAGAAACCACAACAACAAACAACATATATAATGATACTTATAACACCATTTGAAAGTATTTTATACGGTACATGGTAATACAAGATGTATTTAGTAGCCACTACAACCCAACTGAGCGTGTATCTGATAAACACATGAATTTAAACACCCGTCTGAGCATGCTTGTCACTATAAGGTTTCTCCATAAGAATGTTCAATGGTGGATGGGACCCACAGATCTGTCCCTACAGGATATGATGGTAACACAGGGAAGACTGGAGCCACAAGCCGTGTTTCCATCAAGGTTTCTAGGTGCGCATTTTGAAGTATCGCAGCAGAAAAGCTTAATGGAAACGGCAAAATCCGTATTTACTTTCTCAAGTTCGCCAAAAAGTTTATACGCTCGCTTGAGGTGGTTTTTGGGATCTGCGAAAATGAGCAGATGCGCAAAACGACAGATGGAAACACATTTGCCGACTCGTGCTGCCGTAGCGAACATTCACGTCACGTGACTGATCAGCTGTTTCCGCTCCGGACAACATGTAACATCGCTAAAACTAGTTGGCATGACAGAATAAATACAACTCGCCCGATAGCAACACGTACCTGAAATATTCTCTCCATTTTGATGAGATGTGTGGCCGGGTTCTGTTTTCAACCGCTACTTCCTGTTTACTGTAGACATGCGCAGTGCTGACGTCTGACGTAATGACGCTGACGTCTGACGTAATGACGCTGACGTCTGACGTAATGACGCTGTGCGCGGCTTGGAAGAAGCGCTTCAAGCCAGTAGATGGAAACACTTCTGATCTGCATTAATTTGTATTTACATATTTGCGAGGTAGCTCAAAATTCGAAATGAAAATGGATGGAAACACAGCTACAGACACACAGCAGCCCGGAGCCCCAGGAGTATAGGAGTCCCCAAACAGGGACAACTGCAGAGAGACGCGGAGGGAAGCCTTGATCGACCCCCAGCACTACAATGAAGAGACCCCAGGAGGCTGCAGTGACGAGCCCACAGGCCTGCCGGCAACCCACCCCTCCAGAGTAGATCCAACCATAGACACTGAACCCCAAGTCCCGAGGTCATACCACCCCCAACAGAAGCCTGACAGAGTTAGGGCACCCAGGCCCCCGGCAGGCAGCCACCAGTGTGGGCTGGCACACACCCAATTACCCAGCCCAGATGCCGAGAGCCATCAATGCACCGGCGGCAGGGGGCCCCGTCACCACAGGGGGGCTCATCACAGGAGCGGAGAGCGACGGGGAAAGTAGACCCCACATTAAATGGGGGGCCCAAATTGATCCAGGAGAGAGGACCACCCAAAACCCAACCTGAGACATAAACAGGCACACACAGAAAGCCCGACAGAGACTCTGTTGGGCTGTCCATGCGCCCCACCCACCCAACAGCGACCGCAAGCCAGCCCCAGGACGGGGGCCAGAGCAGCAGGGAGCAGCAGCTGAGGGAGGCCGGCCTAGTGCACCAAGGACCAGGCACCCCCAAGAGCCCCACACCACAAGCCCGGAGAAGCCCCGGCACGCCACCTATGCACCCCCCCCCACACACACACACACATCAACCCCCTACTGTGAATGTCACACCAGGCTGACCAGCCAGCGCCCCATCAAAGCAAAGCCACGCCCCCAACTGCCGCCCTACTCCACCAACGACCACACACACACAACCACAGCCAACCCTCTGCTGGAACCCGGCAGCCACCCTGGCCAAGTCTGTTTTAAAATCAACATGTCTGTGAGAGACAATGTTACATTTAACTGAAATTAAACCTCTACACTTTTAATACATTGTGTGTATACCCCCACGTGCCGAGCATGGACATTAGCGCTGGTTTGAGAGCTACAACAGGTTCAGATATTATTTCTAAGCTTCCACAGAACCTGACTTCTAAAGACCTGACTATTGCTTTAAAGGGGACCAATTATTGGTCCTATAAATTTTTATGGTATGTCTGTGGGCTATCCAGACCATGTTCATTCAATTTAATGCACAAAATAATTCTTAGATAATAAAATATCCCCTTTCTAGTTGTGCCTTTTCTGACTTCCGTTCTGAACGAGCTGTTTATGATAAGGCCACGCCCTTCAAAAATCTGTTTACATTAACTCCGCCCTCCAAAGGGGACCCTGAGGCAGACCCAGAGGCAGACGCCATTTTGGGCAGGGCAAATGAGGCGCTGACGCGTCGCGTAGGCCGCTGAGAAACATCCATAAGTTCACCCTCCATGTTAAAAACTCTTCGTCTGACTCTTCGAAAACAAGCAATAAGGCTGCAGAGTAACACACTGGCTGCTAACTGCTTAGTGCGAGCACCGCTTTTTTTTGACGGACCACATCCGGCGCTGACCGGATATGGTCCGTGAGCAGTCGTCCGGTTGATTTAAGAGCCCGTAAATAAGTTTTTTCGTTTTTACTGATAAGTTTTTCGTTTTTACTGATAGATAGTTATTAGCGGTACTGCATTTTAACAACAACGAAACATCGAACTCTGAGATGAACTCAGGAAAAACAACCGTGACGTCTTTTATACTGAAGTGGGTGGAGCATCACCAGGGGTTGCTAGGTGAGGGGCTGGACTCAGGTTGGGGTGGGTTGTCCTACGGCTTGTGACATCACAAGCGCCAGGATTTGAAAACGAGACATTTATATCACTGAAAAATAAATATACTTAGAGTAAATAAACCACTGGGTGCATTTTTTTGGCCCTAGGACTGTTTTTTTAAGAAGTACATAACCAAATTGAGTTAAAAAAAACATTAAAAAGTGAAATTTGCATCTTTGGTCCCCTTTAATTTGCCTGTGCATGTGTGCCATTCTGCAGCGGTTGCACAAGCTTTTAGCTTTCTGACTGTCAGTGATTCTTCTTCCCATTTTCTAGTCATTAATGTCTTCCCACCACCTTGCCTCAGTCTGCTGACAAGATGGCCCCAGCACTAACGACACATGCCAGACTCAGTTAAGATCACTGGATGTCCTGGCAGCCCAGAGACCTCACCTTCACCAGATTCAGCCCAGAATTATTCCACCACATGTCACCGTTACTGCACTTTTATCACCCAAAGCCACCAGTGGACACCTAAAATATCCTGCCCGCTGTGACGTGCCGGGGTTAATTTGAGGTTTAGCGGTCTTCTCCCTCCTTTCTAAGCCTGCTGCTCAGTACTTTGTTGAGCGTGTTCGTTGGCAGTGCAATAAATTGCCTTGTGCGTTGCTCTGTGTCATTGCAGCCTGCTTGTTATGAATGCTTTGCTACAGAGGCGGCGTCATTAACACGAGCTGGAGCTGCTGCGAGCTCTTAATTTGAGGTAAAAACATCGGTATTATTCCCTTATCCCAGCACTTCCCTTCTCCTCAGCCGCTCAGTTTCTCCCTCTCTCTTTTCTCGTCTCTTCGCCTCCTTCTACGGTTGATGGAGTGATATTGAAGGTGGGGGAGCAGAGAACGCAGAGCTGGTGCTAATTGAGCCTTCTTTGTGCCTGGTCACTGCTGTGTGCCGAGGCAAAATGGCCCGGGAGTGAATCCAAGCAGCACTCAAGAGCCCCACTGGATCGATAACGTGGGAACTTAACAAAACAGAGACATGCCGAGTGCCCAGATCAGGGTCATTATTGTCTCTGGTGAGCCGCACTTCCACCGGGGCCTGATCAATGCGAGAATATGGATCTAGATAAACATTCTCAGCTCCCTGAGTGTTACGATGTTCACAGATAGAAGCAGCTTTAAGCCTTGAAAATGTCCATGTGCATCCAGCTGGTGAAGGTGTGCTTCCACATTAGACATGAAAACAGTTTTCTGTCTTCAGAGTCCCCGCAACAAAGTCAGACAAAATGTGACACAGAGCCACACAGCAGTGATCTGCTCCAGGAAACAACTTAAAGATCCCTTGCAGCCATCAAACGGGGGCCATCATGTAACTGCTTGTTTTGTGTGTGTGTGTGTGTGTGTGTGTTTGTCTTTATGTTAGCAAAATGTCTCCTGAACCATGAGATAGATTCAAATAAGAAATTCTGAAAGTCACTACTGGATGTATTTTAAAAATTGGTTATCTTTCAGAATCTACTCCATCCAAAATGGCTGCAATAAACTAAGACAAATAGATATAATCCAGATTATTTTACAATTCCATTCAGTTTATTTATAGAGCGACAATTCATCAGAAGTCATCTCTGGTCACTGAACAGAAACATTCATAAACATAAAAAGTAAGTTAATAACCTTATTTATCTGAGGAGCAGACTGCTTTGAGTTTAACTCCATCACAGAACAACGTTCATCTTGAGAAAGCATGACGGTGACAGTGGAAAGGACAAACTCCCTCATGAGGAAGAAACCTTTAGCAGAACCAGGCTCAGGACAAGAGGCCATCTGCTTCAACTGGGTTTTGTAGGAACAGAGACACAATGGCAGGTCAAAAATCACGTTAAAGGAGACCACATATAGGTCTTTAAATTTTTATGTTATGTCTGTGTGCTATCTTGACAATATTAATTCATTTTAATACACAAAATAATTCTTAGATAATTAATTATACCCTTTTTAATTCTGCCATTTTTAACTTTCGTTTTGAACGACCGGTTTCTGATACAAGTTCTGAAGTCCACGCCCTTCAACGATCTGTTTACGCCCTCTGTAACAGCCAGTATCTGTAATGTGTTGTTGTTTTAAAATTAGCTC
The DNA here is from genome assembly GCA_038048925.1 of Garcialebias charrua. Taxonomy (NCBI): domain Eukaryota; kingdom Metazoa; phylum Chordata; class Actinopteri; order Cyprinodontiformes; family Rivulidae; genus Garcialebias; species Garcialebias charrua. The sequence goes on from JBBPBX010016287.1 coordinate 23,166, forward strand.
TTTTTTTATTACTCATTTGACTTACTGTTAGTGCTAGCTTAAGATAACTTACCGAAACCCGTCTGAGCGCGCCGCAATTTGCTGCTCCTTTTAGCATTAGACCACCCGAATCCGATGCTAATGTTAGCTTGTTCCTCTTCCGGTGTTCGCCAGCTCCGCTCGTTGCACGCGGAGATTTTGGGAGTTATCGCTGTTCCAGTCAAGACACACACAAAGTTCACCAAGTGTCTCCCGTAAATTAATCCGTAAGGAGAAGGTCCTCGCTGCTGCAGGCTGCTGCGAGGCTGTACAGTTGAAGCTCCGCTCCATCCGCCAGAAGAGGGTCCCGTTGCCGCAGGTCCCTACGCCGGGGGTCCGCTCGTTTAATTTTTGCCGGCTGCGCGTTGGGAGCGATCGCAAATACACTAAAAATTGAACTAAAACATAAAAATAACAATTATACTTTATTTATAAAGCCATTTAAAAACACAGCTGCAACAAAGTGCTGTACACATGAAATTAAGAACATATAAACAAAAGATGAGATGAAATCATGAAAAACAACAGTCATGTGTTTAATACAGAAGTGGGTTGAGCCTAACCAGGGGTTGCTAGGTGAGGGGCTGGACTCAGGTTGTGGGGTTGTGGCTGCGGTTTGTGACGTCACAAACCGCAGGAAGTGAGAAACGAACCGTTTTTATCACAGACAAATAAATCTACTTAGAGTAAATAAACCACTGGGTGCATTTCTTTGGCCTTAGGACTGTTTTTTTATGAAGTACATACCCAAAGTTGAGTAAAAAAAACATTAAAAAGTGAATTTTGCATGTGTGGTCCCCTTTAAGAACATTTCACTACTAGGTCCAGAGAGTTTTTAAATAATTAACAACTCAAGCATTAGGCTTCTTTCTTGTAGTGCAAAACAGTGCAAAATATATCTTGTGTAGTTTTAGCCATAAGTTTTAAACTAAAGAATATGTTGTTAACTCTAACAGTTTCCAATATTGTTACTTAAGAAATGAACAGCAACAGACAGCATTTTACACTAAAAACTCTTCACCCTCCAACCCTCTATTGGGCGTCTCCCTCAGCTCCCTCAGGAGAGCTGACAAGGCAACCAGTTTCCTCTGTGGCTTTGACCAGAGGGTCTTGCAGTAAAATCACACAACACAGCGTTCTGTTCACAGATCAGAGAGCAGGTTTCTTTAAAGCTGACCAACGCTTACTTTAACTTTCGACAAACAAACAAAAATTCTATGGAACGCAGTGTTTTGCGCATGCGTCCGAATACGGCAACACTACGGCAAGCCGGACGTACTGTAGTTAGCTTTTAGCTTCGCTACTTAGCACTCGAAGAAAATACTTTAACACCACTTACGCACAGTTTTCAACACCAAAAAGTAACGATTAACTCTGACAACTCTGATTGTACACTTCAACACCACTTATGCACAGTTTTAAACAAAAAAAAGTAAAGATTAAATCGGACAACTCTGATTTTGTGGTTAGCCGGTAGAAGACAGATCACTAGGCTACATTTCTATTGTTTCTACTGTGTACCGTTTATATTGCGCATCCCTACTTATTAATATTTAGTATTAAGTTTTATTTTTAATATCGGACTGTGGTGGACCACTAGGGGGCTCTACTCACACCCAGTGGACCAAAGGCGTTACAGGATGTTTTATTGTGAAAGGTCCAGAGGACCGGATGTTATATTGTGAGAGGTTTGATATATAAGGCGGTGTTGGGTGCTTCCCGCCAGTTTTTAGTAGGAGTTGATTAAAGTGAAGATCTGCATCCCGTCTTCTGTGTCGTCTCTTCACCGCCTCCTACACTGGTGACCCACGTGAACTGAACATGTCGACGTCTGAAGGTCCAGCCGGCTCTCTTCAGCTGTCCGCTGCTGTGGAACCTCCACAGGCGGCCCCGCTCGCTTTTTCGGTGGCCGTTAAAATCCCGGACTTCTGGCTGCACGCCCCTCAGTCGTGGTTCGCCCACATCGAATCACAGTTTGCNCAGTGGAGAGAAGCTAAAACTGGGGAGCTATGATCTCTCCTACTAACTCCAGTTAAGACTCTGGCAGCAGCGTTTTGGATCAACTGAAGACTTACATGTGTGTGGTGGTAACTGAGAGTCTTCCCCAACAAATTATCTGAGGGCTAAAAGATTGTAAAAAAAATTGTAATAAATTTTGGAATCAAACATGGAGGCGGTGAATGTGCATTACCATATTTTTTGGACTATAGGTCGCACCGGAGTATAGGTCGCATTGTCCAATTATCACCAATAGATTGGGAAAATCCCTAGATAGGTCGCACCGGTGTATAGGTCGCACCTATGTTTAGCTCTGCTGCAAATGTCTGCCACAGGAGTGCACAGCAAGGCTTTTAAGAAGATTAACACTTAAAAACAATTATTTGTTTGATAAAAATTATAGCAAATATGTGTCTGAGCTGAACTTTTCCTTAATAAATGAACGTAATTGTGAAATGAGCTGGATTTAAAAATTTGTTTCGCCAAAAGTGATAAAAAGCCATATATAGGTCGCACCTGAGTATAGGTCACAGGCCATGAAAAAATGATAAAAAGGTGCGACCTATACTCTGAAAAATACGGTACTTCAAGAAATTACATGTTAAATTATTTCTGGTTCAGTCTTCAGCTTTTTTTTTTTTTTTACTCTCTACAATTTTATTTTTTATATTTATTGTCCCAAACCACTATCAGAATATGATGTACCGTTATTATTTGTGACGAAAAAAGGAGTGATGAAGTATAAAAGTTGCCAACCATCTACCTACCATCATTACCGGCTGCTGTGATTGACAGATATTGATCAGTGTGTCTTGGTTGAGTCATGCTGACTTCAGCCTGAAATGGACAAATATATTTATGTAAGGGGTTAAACGGGGGGTCAGTTTAATACTGACCTCCTTTTTACCTTAATTAATTTACTTATTCAGATTGAATAGTAAATTCACGGATTCTCTTCTTTTTCAGTTTACCCAATATTTCTGTGATCTTTATGATGGATAAATAAACAGAGCCATTAAGTGACAATGGACACGTTAACTTAGTTTGATATGTCAAAGAGACACTATCATTTATTTAAAATAAATCAACTAAATTAACACCATTACACTTGATTGACATGATTTCACTTTCTTTCAATTCAAATACGTCAGCACACTTGATTTAACACAACAGACATAAATACTAGATGTTACACATATTTAGTCTGAGGGGCATTTCAGCTTAAAATATAGTTTCCAGCTTAGGTTGAGAGGGAAAAGAAATAGGAGGAAAGATTTAAGAAGAACATTATCCTGAGCATGAGACCAGAGTGACACTTCTCATCCGACTTCTGCTAAAATCCAAGTACGTTTTGTAAACAGCCCTTTACCTTTTGACGACAGCCCGGTAAGAGGGAAGACACCAGCCTTCAGATGCACAGAGTCCTTTAGTCCCAGCACGTCCAAAACTGGTTTTAGTTTACGTTTCAACGTCTCCTGGCTTCCGCGTTGGTCATCAGAGAATATGTCAGCTTCAGGCCTCTGACTTCAAGATAAACTTATTCCAGGAGGGAATAAACAAAGTTTTGAGCTCGGCTTGTTCGAAGTAGACTCATAACAGCCTGTTATCAGTCCTTAGCTGAAGACGCCGGTCGTTAGCTCTTGACCACACGTGTCCAGCTCTTGGGAAAGTTCACATCTCTTTGGAAGTTCCCAGCAACTCTCTGGCGCGTTCTCGCACAGTTTAGAACTTAAAGAGCAGGCACAAAGAGAGGAGTTCACTTGTCTTATCAGAACCCAAGGTTACAGCAGCAGAGGGAAATTGTTTAGGAAAAGACAGAGCAGCTGGAGCCTTGTTCATGAAAAACAACGGATTAAACTGTCTTCTTATTTCTAAACAAAACAGTCGGGTCTCTGTGACCCGCAATTTCACCTTTAACATAGCAGTGAACACAGTTTAACTCTCACAGAATAACACAGCTTAAAAGCACACATCATGAAAATGACAAAAGTTATTCTTTTGATCACATTAGAATAAAATCAAAGATAGAAATAGTCTCTTTTGGTGACTATATTTATCAGATTATAGCTAAATGAATGATTTTGTAGTAAATGTCTTGCTTTACTGAGTGGTCAGTAAAGGTCATCACTGGACAGTTCAAAAACCTTAATTTGACCCTGGGTAGGTCCATTACATCTCCCCCCTTTTGGAAGCCATCGCCAGTCCTTGGGGATGGGGTCCAACACGAAAGGAAACCTTGAACTGTCTTTGATCTTGAAGTAATCCAGCAAGTGGAAAAGAAAAATCAAAAATTATAATCCCATAAAGTTTTGGAAATTCCATACTGTTCGGAGGTAATCCCATTGCGAAAAGCTTTTAATCCTTTGGAAAACAAAGTCTGTTAACTCTTGGAAAACAAAGTCTGTGATCCCTTGGAAAGCAAAGTCTTATAATCCACAGCGGTAATTCCACAGCAGTAATTCCACCACGATTAGAGTTGGTGATTTCATCAGCAACAATTGTTTTCATAATCAGCATGTAGAGGGGATCCCTCGATTGACGCAGAGGAGGCGACCCTTGGATGAAGGTTGAAGACCAAGCGTTGGAGCTGCAGGTCCCCACATCGAAGGTTGTTGGCTGGTTGGTTTCCAGTCAGTGCCACTCTGGTTCTATGTGTCATGCAATTATGTGGTTTTTTAAGGTGGGCTTATGATTGGGATTTTACATTAAGCCTTACCTATATGCACCTGGTATGTAAGCTATCATGGTTTAGAACAGCTACACTTACTAATTAAGGGGTGGAACAATTCTGTAAATTAGATATAGGGATCTATACCTATAGAATTTTGGAGGGCTTCTGTAACGAAGGCCTCTAATTCCAAACTATTCCTCCATTCACTAATTAGTTTAGGTTAAACTAAAGTAGAAAAATGAAATATAGTTTGATCTAAATGTCTGTTGTCTTTTAGACGAACGACGTAGGATTTGGTATTCCTAATAAATTTTGAAGTCTATGGCGAGACTCATCAAAATAAATAGACAATCTAGAATAGAAACGATCGAATCGGTTCAATTTAGAAATTATGAGACCAGTGTAGTTTATTGTACCTTAAGTAGCTTTAAACTACATTGACTCTTCGACGATTGAGATTTAACAAAACGAACTGCATGTTGGCATAGTTAAATCCATATCATTCATTAACCCATGTTAATACAAAACCTTTTTGGCTGGGAGTGTTCAGAACCAAAACAATATCTCAACTAATGACAACAGTAATGACTAAACAACAAGGAAACAAACGTTTCACTGCTTCGACACACTCCTGTCGTCAGATTCCAAAGTGCAACACACAAGAAAAACAGGTCTCAACTTTATGACCGAGGTCAAATTAAATCTCGTGGATTTAAACGGTTGTTAAGGTTAGTTTTTTGTTGTGGGTTTTAGGCTTAGCGTTTCTAAGTTCAAATTGGACAATGCGACTTATAGGGTGGGAAAGTACGGTAGTTTAAACCTGATTAGTTTATTTACTAACTTGTGTTTGGACGACCTTATTATCCCATGAAGTCGGTGTGTTTGTGAGATCTTTGTCTTTTGTGGAGTCATTGAACGCCTTGTAAGGTTTGATCTGATTTCGATGTACCCATTTAGCAATTGGCTCTTTGCGGCCTTTGCTGATTTTGATTTCGTAGACGACTGAGGACACTTTGTCTGTTATCAGATGAGGTCCAGTCCACCTGGGCATTAGTTTGCGGGCGAGAGTTCCGGTCCCGGACTCTCCTTTCCCGGTTGCTGGGGCGAACGTATAGTACCAGACTCTGTCTCCCACTTGGAGTTCATTGTGAGAGGCCTTCTGGTCGTAGTACGCCTTGCGTCCTTCAGCGGATTTTTCCAGGTTTTTCTGGGCGAAAGCAAAAGTGTTTCTGAGGTGTACATTCAAATCTTTCATGTATTGTTGTGTAGTGTAGGCTGTCGCCATGGCGGCGTCGCCTGGTTGGTACAACAGGTGTAGAGGGAGAGTCATTTGTCGACCGGTCATCATCTCGAAGGGAGAGATGCCAGTTGATGTGTGTGGAGTGGCTCTTATGGCCATGAGGACCAGAGGGAGTTTCACGTCCCAGTCCTTGTGGTTTGCAGCCACGTATTTCTTCAAAATACTCACCACAGTTCTGTTTGCTCTCTCGACTTGGCCTGAAGCCTGTGGGTGGTAGCCGACATGAAAGTTGGCCTTGACGCCTAGCGTCTTCCACAGTTCTTTCATCACTTCACCTGTGAAGTGTGTACCTTGGTCTGAGTTCACCCTAAGGGGAAGTCCAAACCTTGAGAATATATGATTCATTAACAACATAGCAGTAGTTTGTGCTGTGTCGTTAGGAGCTGGTAGGCATTCTACCCATTTGGTGAATGCACAGGTTACCGTGAGAAAATATTTATTTCCTCTAGAGCTCTTAGTGAGTGGTCCAACCCAGTCGATCTGGAGGTCAGACCATGGGAATGCAATGCCTCTGCTTTGCAGTGGTGCTCTGTGAAGTGGTCTGGTTGGCTGAAACTGGCCACACACCACGCACCCTTCAATGTAGTCCTTGACATCCTTTTTCATTCCAGGCCAATAGGCAATTTGTTTTAATGCCGTCAGCGTGGCTTTATCTCCTTTGTGTCCTGCGGACGGGAGATCATGGGCATGGACTAACATTACCCCCCTTTGGTCATGGGGAACCACGAACACAGGTGAGGACGTTGGTCCATGAGCGAAAGTTAAGATGCCCTTGATTAGTTTTAGCTGTTTGCGCAGCTGATAGAGGACCTTAAGGTCTGGATCGGAATCCAGGTCGTCTTTAGACGGACTATTTTTGTTCGGATCAGTCAGGTACAGTATCATGGAGTTGATAGCAGGATCCGACTTTTGCTGTTGGATGATGTCTGGGTCAGTCAGTGCAGGCCGTACAGAGACTGCGTTGTCAGCAGGTCTGGCCGCGGCCTGTGCACGTGTGACTGCCATAACCTCAACAGCAGGTTGTGTTGACAGAGTCTTGATCAACCAGGAGGAGTCGAAGGACCATAGAGGACCTTCGTCGGCTCCTTCTTTGGCTAAGGAATCCGCAATGTCATTGTAGTGCTTGTCATCGCCTGGGACTCTAGAATGTCCTGGAACTTTCTTCCAGTAGACCTGTAAGTCGTGTGATGTCACCAAGTGATCACACGCTATGAAAAGCTCTTTGTTGTAGTCTGGGTAGACTAAACATGGGGCTGACTTGATCCTGTCTATAAGAGCGTCCATTGCCTGCTGCTGTTTGTCAGTCCAGACGAATGGAAAGCCATTCTTTAGGAGTTCAGTCAGTGGCTTCGCAAGGTCTGCATAGTTCTCTATGAACTGGTTCGAGTAGTTACACACGCCAAGAAAACTTTGTAGTTCTTTGAGATTGGTGGGGACCTTGAGATTGTCAAGGCCTTGGGCACGAGTTAAGATGCCATGGTTTGGTTTAAGCCGTTCACGCAGTGTATCGGGAAGCTTGTACAGGAACCTCATAGGCTTCGGCCAACGTTTCTCCGTACGTTTACCTCTTTCTGCGTAATTCAGGTGTGTCACAACTGTCGGCGCAGTCGCTGGTGTGTCTGATTGTACAGACTGCGACGGGTCACTGTCGTTGTGTGCGTCTTCCCACCCCTCGACTGAAGAGGGGCTCTTTGAGTCTGTAAAAACTATGTCATTTCTGATTAGTTCTAGACACAAATGTTCCTGAACCAAGGTTTCATTGAAAGCTTGGCTAATTGCCGAATTACCTGTCCCAGAGGACAGTACAGCGTCTGTGGTGTGGGATCCTCGGACCTCCACACAGTCTACTACCTGTGGTAGAGAGTGAGAGTACACCCCCCTTTTGTTGGAGGAGGGGTCCTCAAAATCTGTGACACTGAAATCCAAGTGACTGTCAGCATGTCGCGGACTGCCACTTCCAGGACTCACATGTCCTTGAACCAAGGTTTCATCGAAAGCTTGGCTGATGGCTGAATTACCTGTCCCATAGGACAGTACAGCCTCTTCGGTGTAGGATCCTTGGATCTCAACACCTTTCACTACCTGTGGTAGGTAGTGTTCAGTGAGTGCTGACTGTGTCAGCTCGCAGAGGAGGTTCTCTTGTCGGGCCAGAGTCTGGTCCAACTGTTGAGTCTCTACTGTCTCATCTGTAGTTGAAGGTTCACTAACCGGGCTTGTGACCACGGTTGGGGAGTCCCTCGTGGCCACTGCGGTACCTGCGGTTAGGCAGTCTGTACCACAACGAGGAGGCACTTTTATTGGCAGGGGTTTTCTCACTGTTGCCCACATTTCCTGTTGACCATAATCTATAATCGCTTCAAAACGGTTTATAAAGTCTTGGCCAACCAGAAATGGGAATGAGTCAAGTGTGGACACATACACTGGGTGGTGTAGTGTCGTTTTGCCAATCTGCATGTGAACCATAGCTATGGCTGTTAGGGTTGTTCTCGTCTCTGCGAGACCCTGTAGCTCAATAGCACATTCCTCAAAGGGTATTTGCCCGTCAACACCGTTGGCGGCGGTCCTCAGCTCCTCGAACAGCTTGGCCGACATAATAGTTATATCAGAACTGCCATCCAGGAGGGCTTCACGCTCAAGGACACCTTCCAGTGTGATGGGCAGGTAGGCTTTCTTAGCCACCCCCCTTTGCATAAAGTTACACAGAAACCTCACAGGTCTTTGTCCACGTTTCTGTTCACGTGTGACTCTGGCTGTGTAATCTTGTTTACTGTCAGCATCTTGTTGGCTGTCAGCATCATGACCTTCAGGATGTTGTTGTGTGTCAGCAATTGGTTTGCTGTCAACATCCATGGCAATGTCAGAAGTAGTGTGCGCTGAGTTATTTGTGTGCTCTGAGTCTTTTTGAAAGACAGTGCTACACATCGCTCCAGGTTGGTCAATGTTGATAGTGTCATTATCAATGATAATGCCACTCATTGTAACAGGTTGGTCAAGCGCAGTAACATTCAAATCTACTGACAAACTACTTACTTCCTCTGTCTCTTCCGAGCATAGAGGTGTTGGGCCATTATTCCGGGACATTTGTGACTCCTTGCCTATTTCGAACTGTTCTGTTCGAGGCGCGGGAGGTGCAGTTCCAAGGCTCGGGGGTGTCTGTTGGGACAACGCATAGTTACATGAGTATAGGTCCCCATCCTTCAATTTCTTTTGAAGTCCACCCACCGATTGACCTTGGTTTTCACCCATCTGGTTCGATCTGAACCATTTTGGCTTCTTTCTCCAGCGGATACCCCCACTTTGTGGTTTGTCAGGTTGAAAGGTCTGTTTCTTTTCGCCTTTGTTAGGAGAGGGAGTTGATGAACTTGTCCCTTCTAGCTCCAGCGAGTGGGATTTGACCGCTTCATTCGGGGACACCTGTAAGGGTGTTTTGGCTAGCATGTTAGCTGCAAAGACATCCGCAGCACACTCTACTATTTCATTCAAAGATGTTGCTTCTAAATCACCCCAGGCCAAGTTCCATGGCAACTCGAATCTAACATCAGGGATTAGATTATCCCTGAAAACAGATTTGAAAAGCGTCTGCTCTTCCAGGTCAGGTTCCATCATGTCACCTATATACGCCTTCAAAATTCTGGCAAAGAAAAAATATGGATGTTCATCGTTTCTCTGCAAGACATTTCGGGCAGCTGAGTAGTCACCACACAATGAGAAAGATTTTTCCTCTGTGCAAGGTGCAGGGGGAGCAAGTTCATGGCTCCGGGGTTCCTCTTGGTACCCTCTGATGTATGGGTCTTCTAGAGGCACATACTGTATGAGCCTTGGACGCGTACCGTCTTGAACTTCCATCTTTAACTTGATTTTTTGTGAAAATCAATAAGACAGTTCCAAATTTAATGTGTGCAAATAAATCTTCACTTTTAATGCAGCACTGAGTCAATCAAACTAATCAGCTGTCTGGTTTAAGTGTTTCACTGTGTAATAAGTATTTCTATTCATAGGTACCTCCTTCAGGTTTTACCCTCAAATGAATTGTAAAAGTTAAATGCCTTTTTGCAGTGTTAACTTTAAAATATAACTTATTTTTCAACAACAGTTACTAACTAACCCAAGCATGACGTCCGTTTTACTTACTCAAACACTATTTAAAAGATTCGAAATAAATACATTGTTCACACTAAAATGTACCCAGAATGCTGCTCCATTATGCCTTAAAAAGATGTATTGCAGTTTGGCTAAACTGTTTTCAGGAGTGAAAAATGGATTACCTGTTTATTTTAAATATTTTTTATCTAAAATAAACTGGAGGTGTTTGTGTGCTTAGCATAACATGACAGATGGCATTCCAAATAAAAATCTGTGACTTTTTATCAATTTGTTGTCTGTTGACATCCTCAAAGTTGTTCTGCTATCTTTGTTTTGATTTTTTGTGAAAATCAAGTCAGCAGATGCTTTCTGTTTATTTTAAATTTTGTATTTAAAATAAACTGGAGTCATTAATTTTACACAGAAAAACGTTAAAAATGCAATTTTTAACCAAAAGTGTACAGTGTACGCCAATGCTGTTTAAAATTTTGAATGTGGAAATGCTCTGCTCTCCATCAACTTTTCTTTTTTATTTAATTTGAAAATCAAATAAAAGATGCTTTTTTGAGTGTTATTTTAAATCTCTTCAGTATTTAAAATGAGCATCAATTGTTCGTCTGTACCTCTGTTATTCAAAAATTTTTATTTAAAATAAACAGGAGTTTTTGTTTGTGTACAGAACAATTTTAAAGCTGGTAATTTTCACCATAAAAAATGCTGACTTTATGATGTGTTGAGAGAAAACTCATCTATTAACGTCCAGCAGGGGGCAGCGTCGAGTATGTTATCACGAAGCGACTGAGTTTAAATCAGTACATGGAAAGAAAACAACCTATTAGGGTTAGTTTTCAGTAAGAACGTGATAATTGCTCGAACCGCGTTCTTGTCAGAGACAAGTTTATGTTGCTAGACAGGGTTGATGGCTTCAGATGAGTGTTTAAGTGTGTGTTCGTGTGTGAACGAGTGTGAACCAGCGAGTGTGACCTGTCACTCAAAGTGCGGCACCTGGAAGTGACGACAAAAATGGGCGGGCCAACGCAGCGTGCGTAGCGCGTCACCAGCTTCTTACGTGAGCGAGGCGGAGCTCGCTACAACATACGTGACGTCAACAAATCAATCACAGCATATGTAGTTCATTCTCCAAGCATAAATGGCGAACGTAGTTTCTTACCTTCGACCAATGTAGTACCGGAAATGACGACAAAGTGGGCTGGTCGCAACGGCGTGCGACGTGATTGACAGCTCACAACAGCGAATCAGCGTTCGCCACAAGAGTGATTGACAGCACACAACAGCGAATCAGCGTTCGCTACATCAGTGATTGACAGCACACAGTACTCGTTTCATCCAATCACAGCTCATAAACAGACATGTAGACACACGCCTTCTTAACGTTAGCTTGCACAGCAGACCACAACTTCATAGACTCTTAAAAACAACTCAAACGCTACAATTTAACTTCCCAAAATGCTGAAACATGCGGCGCACATCTAGACAGGCCAACTTAGTCACGCTCAGTAACCCAGCACTGCAGCTGTTGAACAAACACGGACTCTCTCGGAGTCACTTCAAGGTCGGTTCCGTCCACGTTAAAGGAGCAGAACTCGGGTTTCACGAACCACTAACCGACACGTTCTAACAGTATATGCTGCTTCGACCTTCTTTAAAATGTAAAATACCACAACAGCAATCTTGTAGATGTTAAATTAGCTTTCAGGCTTCTGACTCGGCGGTCAAACAAAGCTTTGTACAGGAGTCCGCGTGAACTGGACCGAACCAGAACCTCCACAGACTACGGCTGACAAAAACTTCACCTGAATGCTTCCAACAGCGTGTAACAGAGTTGAAACGATAATAATCTCACAGCTTCAAATGATAAAAACATGCAGAATCTGCCTGTCTTGAACACCTCAGCCAAATTATTATCCTCAGAGTTTAAAACTTGGATCCCACTATGCCAACCATGACGTTACAGTTCATGACTGAGACCACAGATTTATCAATAAACTTTTAGAAGCCGATACGAGGCCACCAGATGTAAGGGGTTAAAGGGGGGGTCAGTTTAATACTGACCTCCTTTTTACCTTAATTAATTTACTTATTCAGATTGAATAGTAAATTCACGGATTCTCTTCTTTTTCAGTTTACCCAATATTTCTGTGATCTTTATGATGGATAAATAAACAGAGCCATTAAGTGACAATGGACACGTTAACTTAGTTTGATATGTCAAAGAGACACTATCATTTATTTAAAATAAATCAACTAAATTAACACCATTACACTTGATTGACATGATTTCACTTTCTTTCAATTCAAATACGTCAGCACACTTGATTTAACACAACAGACATAAATACTAGATGTTACACATATTTAGTCTGAGGGGCATTTCAGCTTAAAATATAGTTTCCAGCTTAGGTTGAGAGGGAAAAGAAATAGGAGGAAAGATTTAAGAAGAACATTATCCTGAGCATGAGACCAGAGTGACACTTCTCATCCGACTTCTGCTAAAATCCAAGTACGTTTTGTAAACAGCCCTTTACCTTTTGACGACAGCCCGGTAAGAGGGAAGACACCAGCCTTCAGATGCACAGAGTCCTTTAGTCCCAGCACGTCCAAAACTGGTTTTAGTTTACGTTTCAACGTCTCCTGGCTTCCGCGTTGGTCATCAGAGAATATGTCAGCTTCAGGCCTCTGACTTCAAGATAAACTTATTCCAGGAGGGAATAAACAAAGTTTTTGAGCTCGGCTTGTTCGAAGTAGACTCATAACAGCCTGTTATCAGTCCTTAGCTGAAGACGCCGGTCGTTAGCTCTTGACCACACGTGTCCAGCTCTTGGGAAAGTTCACATCTCTTTGGAAGTTCCCAGCAACTCTCTGGCGCGTTCTCGCACAGTTTAGAACTTAAAGAGCAGGCACAAAGAGAGGAGTTCACTTGTCTTATCAGAACCCAAGGTTACAGCAGCAGAGGGAAATTGTTTAGGAAAAGACAGAGCAGCTGGAGCCTTGTTCATGAAAAACAACGGATTAAACTGTCTTCTTATTTCTAAACAAAACAGTCGGGTCTCTGTGACCCGCATTTCCCTTTAACACAGCAGTGAACACAGTTTAACTCTCACAGAATAACACAGCTTAAAAGCACACATCATGAAAATGACAAAAGTTATTCTTTTGATCACATTAGAATAAAATCAAAGATAGAAATAGTCTCTTTTGGTGACTATATTTATCAGATTATAGCTAAATGAATGATTTTGTAGTAAATGTCTTGCTTTACTGAGTGGTCAGTAAAGGTCATCACTGGACAGTTCAAAAACCTTAATTTGACCCTGGGTAGGTCCATTACATTTACATTTAAAGTATGTTTTAAATAAGGTAATAAAAGGGTACAGTCACAGTGTCAAATAAACGGTATGCAAAGTCTTTGCCATTTGTACGAACATTTGTTTTTTGTATTGAACGTTTTTTGAATTTGTAGGAACATTTCTCATTTACACATCAGTGTGATGAATGTCTGCAGTAATGCTCAATGTATCTTTAGTGTAAAGGAAAAATATTCACAAAAAACTATGCTGGCTTCATTAACTTTGATTAAAAAAAAACAATAAGAACAGCTGATGTAAGTTTGGCTGTTCATGTGTTATTTTTTTGTGGTGGCTTGGTGAAGATTAATTGTAAATTAAGTTAATCTATGGGCTGTGCACTGATCTTTGGTACGTTTTAAACTGACTGTACTACATTCAAAATACATAATGAAATTAACAACTCTGCTTCCATGTGGTTTGATGCCACCTAAATCTCCTGGTTTCCCACCACTCTCCAACACAAGCACAACTCACAACAACATATTAATGAAGACTGCAGCTGCACTGATAATAATTGCAATAATTGGCTCATCGACGTTAAGTAAAAAAAAAAAAGGCAAGATGTGCGAGAACATGTTGACCCTTGAAAACATGATACTGTAGTGTTTCATTTCATCCTGGGATTTAAATTGGTGCTGATGGTATCCTGCTGTTCTGAGCTCCTCCATTACTCACTCACAGGGATAATGGTTATTGCTTAATGTGCTGTGAATATGTGCTTAATGCTTGCTGCAGACTTTAAAGGACGCAACGTCGTGGGATGAACCTGAGCACGTGTTTGTACCGTTGACAGTTTCATGTTGTATCCTAAAAAATATGATTGAAAAAGAAACGGCTGCAGTAAAGAAAGTGTGCAAGCATTGATGATGACTAACGCTGAGCAGCTTGGGAAATGATTTGTTGTGTTTTGTCTGTAGTAATCAGTTTAATAAATTCAGCCGGCTGATGGCATAATCAAATCAAATGGGATGTTGGCAGACTGTCACCTGCTCAAATTTGTTACCTGAGCTCAGGGGTTCATAAAATCTCTTGTTTTATTCTAAATAAGTTCAAAGTTCTTTATGTCATTCACATCACCTGTAGTACTTTGTACATGAGATGGAATGAAACTGTGTACTTGAGGTTCCAGTTACACCCAAAAATAGCAAAAATATAAAGAAGAAACTGTATACATGTACAAGGAACTAAGATATACAGTAAACAATAATAATGTAAAATAATACTGTATATTACAGTTCTCAGCTCTCATCTTTTATCAGTTTAGGTTTAAATTTGATGTTTTATAAAAAAAATAAAAAAAAGTGTTTCATTTGGCCCGAAAGTGAGAAATCAAAGATCTGAGAACACAATATCTAGCCCAACTTAAAGAAGATCCAACCCCAGGAGGATTTGGACATTGATGTGTTTCATTACGAGGCTATCCGCTACTAGCAGCACAAGCTAACAACATCGAATGCCTCTGTATTTTATGTTTAAACAATGTAGCAACATGCCGACTACTAAAGATTGGACTGTGCTATTTGTTCAAGCTGATACACTTTGAGATGCAAACTGACAAAAATGAAATAAATTGTGTAAGAGTACCACTGCCTGCAGCCCCTCCTCCAAGATGGCAACTGATTGTCAACACCTGGCGGTCATCAACCTGATGAGGATCTCTTCCTACATAAGGCTGCAGTCCAGTGCTACTCGTCGCTGGAGCATATCACCATCTCATGGTATTTGTGCTTCTGGCCTGAATTTTGCTATAAGTAAGAGTTCCAAAGTATTTACCTGTTTCTCGTCTCCAGTGTTCCTGACTCCTCGGCTCTGGTTCTCCTAGTTCCGCCAGTTTCCCCATTTCCAAAATCATAAATCCCTCTGCAGTACGGCTCCAGCTCTCCAACTCTATGAGGATACATCCGACGTTCCATGTGTCCCAGATCAAGCCTGTCTCTGTTAGCCCCTTGTGTCCCCCCTCCAACCTCCCTCCACTGCCTCACCTGATTGACAATCACCCTGCGTTCACTGTAAGAACCATCCGAGATGTACGATGCAGAGGTTTCCAGTACCTCGTTGATTGGGAGGGGTACGGCCCAGAGGAGAGGTCTTTGATCCCTAGGTCATTTATTCTGGACCCCAGCCTAATCACCATATTCTTTAGGAACCACCCAGAGAAATGCCTCAGGTCACCTGGGGGCAATTCTTGAGGGGGAGGTACTGTTAAGATTACCACTGCCTGCAGCCCTTCCTCCAAGATGGCCGCTGATTTATCAACACCTGGCGGTCATCAACCTGATGAGGATCTCTTCCTACATAAGGCTGCAGTCCAGTGCTACTCTTCGCTGGAGCATATCACCATCTCATGGTATTTGTGCTTCTGGACTGAATTTTGCTATAAGTAAGAGTTATTTACCTGTTTCTCTTGTCTCCAGTGTTCCTGACTCCTTGGTTCTCCTGGTTCCGCCTTGGTTCTCCTCGACCCTGGTTCTCCTCGTATTCAACCCTGGTTCTCCTCATGCTCTGACCTGGTTCTCCTCGAGACCCATTCTGGTTCTCCTTGTGCCTTGTCCTCACCAGTTGCCCGCCATCCTCATCCAACTGGATCTTGGACCTACCTGTTCCTTCTCTGAAACTCTCATAAGAATTGGAGGTTGGACCAAACATCTCCCCTCAACCTTTAAGAGAGAAAGCAACATCTAATTACTGCCAGTTCTTCTGCAAACCGCCTCTGACCATCTTCCCCCTCTTTCAGGAGCTGCCAAGAAGCTTCTATGAAAGTCTTTGTCAGGTTTAAACCCCAAACATTATTAAAACACCACACTGTAAAACAGAGAACAAGACACAAGTGAGTATCTTTCTTGCAAGGAGAGCCAACCTGCTCTGCCTCTTTGTGTTTTTCCTTGCCTTTTATTGAGTTTATGGAATGCCCTAGTTACAGTGTCTCAACCGCTGAGGGAGGGGGGAAAACCGGTTGAGACTGATTCACACATAAGTACACGTCAACATCTTTGAACAACATTCTTTCAAGATGAAGTGGAAAACAACTGCATTGTTCCAACAGCCAGTTCTGCCCAGGGTGTGTTACCGGTCGAACAGGTTTCCTGCACACAAACTCATCACAAAGCATTAGTAAAAAGAACACATACTTTTGTTCACTTTAAGATAATAGGAATAAGTTTAAACACAAAGAATATTAAAGAATATAAATGTGATAATATGTATTTACAATTATTCCAACATTTCCCTCCTGATTATCACATTTACAGGTTCTCCAGTCGCTCAATAGCATCTTCAATAGATTTTCTGCTATGAGGTCATCTACAAGAAATGTTTATATTCAGAGGTTAGCCCTTAGTTGCCTGGATCATCATCTGAGTCCAGGGCAGAATTAGGTTCAGGAAAGTGGATCTCATAGTCAGTTAAATTATCAGTATTTTCATTAACAGGAAGCAGCGTGTACAGCTGCTTTTCCAGGGGAGCAATAGCTGTGTTAATAAGGCGATAAAACATCGCTTTAAAAATGGAATTCAACAACATCCACACAAAATCAGGATTGCTGCAAGCACTGCTATGGAGACAAAGATGGAGGATATGAGGCCACTCCATCTGCCAAAATACTCCCCAAAGGGATCCCACATGGAGGTGTCAACCCCAGAATGGTCTTTCATTTTGACACTAAGTGCACGCAGTCCATCCAACACTTTGGTCAAGCTGCCATCTGTTGCCGTGTTGTTGGGCACAAAAGTGCAACATTGTTGACCAAAGATGGCACAAACTCTGCCTCTCTCTCTGCCAAAATCATGTCCACCGCAATGCGGTTCTGGAAAGCCATTTAAAGAGGTAGCTGACAACTGCTCATGTACCGCCTCAAATCCAGCCACAGTGTAGTTGCTCAATCTCTGAATGTTGTAGTGGATGTAGTTGATTTTGTCTACGTTTTTATGAAAAGAAGGATACTTTCAAATCCTGCTGCCACTTGATTCGCTAATTTATATTCATCCGGAACCCCTCTGGGTATTCCGATAGCATCTATGTATGTAGGATCATGACCTGGTGGTGACACTGACCCTTTAAGAAAATAAGTGCTCTCCCTTTTAACAAAATTTACTTGTATATTTACAGGCAATGTATTTTTATTAGCCCTATACATAAAAAGCAAAATGCTATAATCAACCAAGTCATGCTCGTGTTTGTAAAATAAAAATAGGATTTGTAATCGTTTTACATGCCTTACCCCATACTTCAATGCAGTAAATTAATTGTGGAACAATTATTGTATTATATAACAAGACCAATGCTTTATCATTTAACAGTTCCCTTACTTTATACAGTATTGCTATTGATTTTGATAATTTTTCTTCTTAATTTGTTTATGTGAGGTTTCCATGTCAATTTTTCATCAATGATGACACCCAGGAACTTCACCTCACTAACTCTATGAATCTCAATTCCATCTACTGTAAATGGTGCATCAACATTCCTTTTACTATTACTGAATATCATGTAAAATGTTTTTTCCAAATTTAACGATAATTTATTTAGGTGAAACCAATTTTGTATTTTTACAAATTCTGTCTGTATCTTTTCCAACAATCGTTCAATGTCATTACCCAAACAAAAATGTTGTGTCATCGGCAAATAAAACACATTTAAGGAGTTCTGACACATCTACCAAGTCATTCACATATAGATTAAATAACTTGGGTCCAAGTACAGAACCCTGCGGCACTCCACATGTAATGTTACAAAGTTCAGATCTGACATCATTTATTTGAACAAATTGTTTTCTTTCTTTCAAGTAACTATTAACCCATTGTAATGCTGGCCCTCTAATACCATACCTATACAGCTTTTCAAGAAGAATTTTGTGGTCAATAGTATCAAATGCCTTCTTTAGATCAACATAAATACTAACGCAACTCTTTTTCTGGTCAACAGCAGTTGTTATTTGTTCCATTAATTCAATAAGAGCCATTGATGTTGAAGTATTAGATCTAAATCCATATTGACTGTTACTTAATATATTCTGTTTAATGATAAATCCGTCCAATCTAGTTGCAAATAACTTCTCCAAAATTTTGAAAAACTGTGGTAACAACGATATTGGTCTATTAACACACACTGTCAACCCAATCTTTTGATTTTTTTTTCTTCTGTGAGGTGTTTTACAATATTCATTATTTCTTTTTTGTTAGTTTCTTCGAGAAAAATACTATTTTTACAACTTGTAACTTTGTAATTCACCTCTTTATCTACTATTGGTATTTTAGTAGCCAGACTTGGGCCAACATTCACAAAATAGTTATTACTGGGTTCTTATGCAAGGATTGGGGTATGATGTACTGACACGGCTGGGCACGCTTCTTTTTTGTACTATTTTATTTGTTTCTTGAGTCCACTCTCTTTCCCACGGTTTAGTTAGGGTTATCCAGGTTACCAATAAGATTAGAAATGCTACGGCTGTTAAACCTTTATTTTGGTCTGTGGTCCTCATAATGCTGAACTAGGTTTTCTTCCTAGTAGCTCACAGAGTTGTGGACAATCTTCACCGATTTGAGATGACTGTATACTATAAATACAGCCCCCTTTGAACAACGGGCTCCCTCTGTGAGCTGAACGAAGAATCCCTAAATTCAGTTCTAATTTCCTATTTTATTTAAACTGCATACCAAATTATGAGGATCACAAAACACAAAAGTACAGTTTAGGCAAAGTTTAGGCAAAAGAAGCTAATGAAAAAAGTCTATTTTAGTCATTTTTGCTCTCAGCAATCAGTTTATTCATCCTTGTTTTGAATCATAAGTTTGCAATGGCTTAAGTGGACCCACGTGCTTCGTTCAGCACTTTGGTTTAGTTCTATGAAATCCATACGTAGTTGTTGGAATGGATATACTGGTTTAGGAAACTGACTTCTTTTGGGTCTCAGGTTCCTCTGAGAATTGTTTTTCATACAGATTAAACATGCTTTACAAAAATTTTTGAATAAGAGTTGAATCCATAAGTTGAGTATAGTTTTCCCACTAAGCCTATCCCTCCTGTTGAGACATGAGTCTTCCATGGCTCAATATTGCTGCGCATTTATAGAGATTTTTTGTAGGATTGGTTTGTTTTCAGGACAAGTGAAAAGACCATCTGTATGTTTTGCGCGTCGACTCTGACTCGAAGAACCCAAAAACCACCCCAAGCGAGCGTATCAAACCTTTTTGCGAATTACAGGAAGTTAAAACTTGAATTGTGCCATTTCCATTCAGTTTTTCCGATGCGACACTTCAAAATGTGCATCAAGAAACCTTGATGGAAACACTGCTACTGTTCCCCCTAGCCCAGGGTTGCCAGATCTCCAGACCGAAAGAAGCGATCAGCTCCTTCAAAACAAGCACAAACAAGCGACTCGTTCTTTCAAAAAAGCCCAAAAAGCAACCCATTCCATTGTGTAAAAAAAGGTCGTTTTAATGTATAATTTTGCTGGTTATATGTAATGCCATAATAAATATGTTTAAAGAACGTATTCAGTCTAAAAAATAAAAATACATTTTGCATTTTTCTCCCATCTGTGGTCGTGGTCGGATCCAGTCTTGAAGAGCACGCTCTTTCTCCCAATCTTTATTATATATTTTTTTCCATATTTACCCCACTTAGAGCTCATATTAGCGTTGTCTTGTCTAGACAAAGAATAAAGAACAATGTTGCATTCGCGTGTAGTCGGATGTCCCGTGAAGAAACACGGTTTTTAATTTTAAACTCACTTTGAAAGTAATTTTCATTAATTTATCATTTTGTTTGCTAAAAACTAACATAGTTGAATGATACAAGATATATATGTTGTGTCACTATATGCTGCTCATGCTGACTCATCATTAATTGCTCGCGCTTACCGGTATATATAGTTTTAACGGCTCTGACTGTCGCTTGCGCCAAGTGCACCTGAACGTGACATCCGCCTTGACGTAACATAAGTGGAAGGGGAGCGTGAAAAACTACCTACCACTCGCATTACTGCTCGACTGAAAAACAAGCACAAATAAGTGACTCAATGTCCGTGAGAAGCCCCAAAAACCGCCACAAGCGGCTGATCAAATTTGAAAGCGACTCCAGGGAAAAACAGGCCCAATGCCGCTTGAAATAAGCGGACTTGGCAACTATGCCCTAGCCGTGTGTGTGTGTGTGTGTGTGCACGCGCGTGTGTGTCAACTCATAGCAACCAACACATACCGGCATTCCAAGAATATTATTCAATTACTGAAACTCACCATTCCACACAACTAAATTCCAAAATTCTTTTCAGTCAACACACTCCTCAGCCAAGCCCCTCTGAAATGTCAATCTCATGTCACCTCTACAAATCAATCCTGCCTAGAGACATAAAACCAGTTTGTGATTTGTTTCTCAACTGAGAACTCAAAAACTCAAAATACCAGTTTTTAACTCAAGACAGTGGCAACAAGCATTTAGGTAAACTCTATTTCTCCAAGCTGAGGTTGTACAAAGAGCTATCTGGATACCATTTGTTGGCTAGCTGGGTGTGTCTGTAGAGTTTGTCTGGTCAGTTAATTGTTTAACAAGATAGACTTTCAGGTGCGGTTGTGGCTGCATGTGACTGACCGGTCTGTTGTTTTATTTTACAAAAGGCCTCCTCAGAAACTTGTTTCCAAGCGGTTAGCTAACACACTTTCATCTAAAAACACATAAAAGTGCAGTATTGTATTGTATGTTTACAAATTTACTGCTCGTTCGCCAGCTCATAAGTAAGAGCGCTCGTAAGTCGGGGACTACCTGTACGAATCTCCAAGATTAGTAACAAACTTGAGTACAACAAATATGCTTTGCTCTTTAAAAATGTTTACAAAGAAAAGATTGCAGGAAACTGCCAAGCCAGAACAGCCGACACCTGCTGATGATACCTTTGTCTCACTGTTAGTGGAGTAAAGCTACATTATTACAAATATACATTTACTCTCTCAGAAAGGCTTGATATTAACTTGACATCTATATTCTACACAATAGGTGTCTGCTACATAAAAGACTCTTTGACCAAGCCAAAGAAATATATCCATATTTATCTGTCCATGTACATATTTACATATATATGGTTACTCTCTCAGTTTAGTTCTTTGTTCTTCATGTCTATAATTACCATCATTCACACTGATTTCACCATTAACCGCTTTCCTTAACAGGTAGTTATAATCAGTGGTGTCAAAAGTATTCACATTCATTACTCAAGTAGAAGTATAGATACTGGGATTTAAAAATACTTCTGTAGAAGTAGAAGTATCAACTCTAGCTTTTTACTCAAGTAAAAGTAAAAAGTACTGGTTTCAAAACTACTTAAAAGTATAAAAGTAAAAGTAGCGTAAGAAAAAGCAACAACAAAGACAAATGCTTAGGCCGCACCACACATACTATTGTATAAAACCCCACCTCCCCCACAAAAATCATTTTTTTAGACTAGATTATATTATATTGTTAATGTTGAAAAACTAGGGGTGCACTAAGCTACCTGTCTTAACTGCATATATGCCCATTGAAAATAGACACATTTAAATGCAAATTTAAATATATTAAAATAACCATATAGGGGTATTATTGAGCATAACCATATGTTTCATGGAGTCACAATGTGACTGTAATTACTCTTCCTGGCCGCCATAGAGGCGCTGTTGACTCTTAAGGCCGCGTTGACTACCGCTAATTCCGTTAGCTTGAAAACGAAGACGGTGAAAAATCAACTTTTGGGATGAGTTTTAGCCTGGATGTGACAATCGCTTAAACAAACGTTCTGTTAAGAAAATAATCGATGTGTTTAAAATGTTTAGAAAAGGTTCTGTGAACTTTTAGATATTAAATGCACCGGACTTTTTCCTTTTTTTTCTATCTGGCTGACGTCACTACGTCGATGTGTCGTTTGTGTTGCATTTAGGGACGTGCGTGCAGTCGGACGTTTGTGTTCTCCCGAAGTCTAAACGCTCTAAAACCCCTTTAAATATCTCAAAACACCGCGGTTAAACAGTTTCTGACGATATTTCATGCATAGAACGAACAAGTCAGACAATCTGTCAGTATTGTGCTAACAAAACTGAAATTTGACGACCAGCACCGCGTGTCACGTGATCGCTTTGAATCGATCACAGCACATAAACAGACGCCATGAACGTAGCGTCACCTTATCACAAATGTAGATTCTTTTTCAACTCATAAGACGCTTAAATGCACCCCAAAAATTCTGTAAACGTATCGTTTCACATCCGAACAGTTATACCAAGCTGCGCCCAGTAAAAATAGCTCAATAAATGTCGCCCACACGGACTTTTCCCGTATTTAGCAACACGTCAGAGCTAATGGACCGAGTCAGAACCTCGATCCGACAGCTTCAAACACTATTATTCCTGCTTAAAATGTAACGAAACTTTCAGGTTACCTCAATACGGCAAAATGAAAGAAAAGTAACGAGGCTATTTTTAAAAGTAAGGAGTAGAAAGTACCAGTAATTGCGTGAAAATGTAAGAAGTAGAAATATAAAGTAGGCTGAAAAATAATTACTTTACTAAAGTATAGATAACTAAAATTTGTACTTAAGTAAAGTAACGAAGTATTTATACTTAGTTACTTGACACCTCTGGTTATAATAACCAGACATGTCATCTTCTTTCTTAGAAAAATATACATTTCTTTTCTCGTCTTTTTCTCTCTCTCTCTCTCTCTCTCTCTCTCTCTCTCTCTCTCTCTCTCTCTCTCTCTCTCTCTCTCTCTCTCTCTCTCTCTCTCTCTCTCTCTCTCTCTCTCTTCAGCTTTCTTCCTCGTTTCCTCGTGTTCTGTCTGTCTCTCCTCTCTTTGCTGCTCACTTCCTTTTTCCTTCCTCTTCCTCATACCTTCTTCTCTTTTTTTCTGCAACTTGCATCCATAATTCTGTATGGGGGTAGCCTTCATTATTCATTTTGTTAGGTTTATCTTTGGTCTTTGTCTTTATTTTAGTTTGAAGTTCTCTTATGTTTTTATTTTTTTTTATCTCTCATCTATATTATATTATATAATTATATATTATACTATATTAAATCTCTTATCTCTCTTATCTCTTATCTCTTATAGTTAATCTACCATCAAAGTCGTGTTCTTTTATCCATAGGGGTAGGTGTTGTACGCTTGCAGGGTCTGTTTTATTTATTTATTTATTTATTTATTTATTTTTATTATTATCTTCCAGTCTTTACATGTTAAACTGTCTATGCATTTTTGAGCATTTTTGCTTTGTCCCTTACCCATTTTGAACTAGATTTGGATCCAGTAGGGGGTTTCACATAGGGTGACTAATACTGGATTTAAGTAACAGGACAGTGATAAAAGATCCTTATGGCAAGAATCACTTCAACTCAAATGAGCGGATTCTTCTTAGCCTCTGACACCAAAAGGTTTCACTGTTTGTTTCCTGTTATTTTGGTATGAAACAAAAGAACCAAGCGGTACTTTTATTTCCTTTTCACACTCACAAACACATGCATACATTTTTAGCGCTTCTTTTTATTCCTATTTATCTTAAAGTAGAGGGCTCCGCCGCCCTACACAGAGTTTAATTGACTGTTTTTAGTTGTTTATCTAAGTCAAAGGAGTCTGTCCTCCTGCGGAATTTAACTACTTCTTTTTACCTGATAGAGTCTAGAATTGTCAGGGTTTGTTTTATTCCTATTTATCTTAAAGTAGAGGGCTCCGCCGCCCTACACAGAGTTTAATTGACTGTTTTTAGTTGTTTATCTAAGTCAAAGGAGTCTGCCCTCCTGCGGAATTTAACTACTTCTTTTTACCTGATCAGGGTTTGTTTTACTCAGCTTTCACACTTCACTCGTTTTAAAATAAAACGATACTCACTCCACTCTGTGTCACGTCTCTCCTGGACTCCGTCAACCGTCGGACCCCAGTCAGTGAGGAGGACTCCAGTCCCGGAAAGGGTATCAATACTGTGGCCACAGATTTTGCCTGTAACCTACTCACCCACTGGGATCATCAGGTATCTTGGAATCCGGCTCGAAGGACCAAGTTAATGTCAGGTTTAAACCCCAAACATTATTAAAACACCACACTGTAAAACAGAGAACAAGACACAAGTGAGTATCTTTCTTGCAAGGAGAGCCAACCTGCTCTGCCTCTTTGTGTTTTTCCTTGCCTTTTATTGAGTTTAGGAATGCCCTAGTTACAGTGTCTCAACCGCTGAGGGAGGGGGGAAAACCGGTTGAGACTGATTTACACATAAGTACACGTCAACATCTTTGAACAACATTCTTTCAAGATGAAGTGGAAAACAACTGCATTGTTCCAACAGCCAGTTCTGCCCAGGGTGTGTTACCGGTCGAACAGGTTTCCTGCACACAAACTCATCACAAAGCATTAGTAAAAAGAACACATACTTTTGTTCTCTTTAAGATAATAGGAATAAGTTTAAACACAAAGAATATTAAAGAATATAAATGTGATAATATGCATTTACAATTATTCCAACAGTCTTTATTCACTGTAAATAATAAACACTGTTATTTTGTTCCTGCCTGTGTCTGCCTCGTTCCGGGTCTCATACAAATCTGGGTTCCTCGAGTTATAACAAATTGTTGTTGTTTTACAAAAGCTACAACACTTTTCAAGTCAAAGTCAAAGTCAACTTTATTGTCAGATCTGCAATATGTACTGTACAGGACATACACAGGACCGAAATTGCGTTTCTCTCAGTCCCTCGGTGCAACAGTAAACATCTAAACATTGAAACACTGAAACATATAAT
>JBBPBX010016288.1:0-26253 GCA_038048925.1 Garcialebias charrua
ATGTGACAGCAAATCGGTTTCCTATCCAAAATATAAGAATGGTGGTGCTGTGGTGAAGCCAGTGAAGGAGTCCGTCACATATGGTGAGATCACTTGTTGATAACCTCCAGTTATTCTAAACAAACATCAGAGCTTGCACACGTTGCTGCATCTACAATTACGATGGACACTGATTTGAAGACCATTTATGTATTGAATAGAGCATCACTGTATCCTGCTCTCAGAACTACTTTTAAAACAGCTAATCACATTTTGTTAGGTTTCTTCTGCTTTTTTTCTTTTTAATTTTATTTCACCATTTATGACTCTTTAGAAAATTCTGTTGAGCATTTTGTTGTCCTGCTGTCATTCCAGACTATGCCAGACAGCTGATGGAGGTTGTGTGGCAGTCAGATGCGCCTGGAGTTCCCGTCTTATGAAGACAGTCTGGTCCCAGAAACTCCGGTTCCACCCGTCACCTCTACCATTGAGAAGATTTCTAAGACTGAAGCGATCGCTGCCCACAAGTCACGTTTCAACACAACATAACTGATGTGACATTACCAATTAAAAATAAATCTGTTGATCAACATTTCATTTAATTGAATTTCACTACTGCATGTGTAACCGGGTGGTTTTAGTTCATTGGAAGAGTGGCTGTAAATTCCCACTCTGGTTTGGCTCCCTGAACACACCGTGTCCTGTTCCTCCACCTTCAGTGTGGTTTAGCTCATTAGTGTTACTAAGCACCAGGTGTGTAAGCCAAACATTCTTCTCCAGGGTGTTGGCTGTTTAGTCTCTTGCTGCATGTGGCTGTAGTGAGTGCTGCTGCAGTGTTCATGGAGTTGTGCAAAGCCATGAAGCACAAGCTAAGGTAAATGTTTTTTTCATTAGTCACTTATGGCTGGTTGGGTGCTGTCAATGCTGCTCCACATATTGTTGTGGAGTTCTGTTAAAAGTTATTTGTATTTGTTTGTTTCTTAAGGACATGTGCCAGTGGGTGGCAGATTGCCACTGCAACTAATTGAATGTGCTTGTTGTTGGGATTGTGACTGATTAAGGTACATGCTTGTATTTTCTAATATTGTTTATCATGTGCAAGCACCTTACTAACTGTCATTCCTGTACAGCAGATTGCTACGGTTGCTATATTGTGCTCCCAACTCTGTGCCTTGTTTTAAACTGTACATGCTCTCATGTTACTGGCATGTAACATCCTTTGGTGTTTAGTGATTTGGAGTTGTGCTAGCCTTTTACAACTGGCATGGTAGAACCACCATAGCATAAATGCATCTAATAAAGGCTGTTTTAATATTGAAAGGAATTAATAAAATATATATTGTATACAACACTTCTGTTTTTGTCATTTGAAGCCAGGCGTACCTGCGTATTTGTAATAGGGAAGCCCTAGACTATTTACAGTCTACCAGTTGGCTTTAGAGTCACATCCTCTGAGTCACAATCCGGGCCTTCATAGCCCGTGTTACATTTACTGGCGTTGTTGGTAGGGTGCTTGCACATGATAAACAATATTAGAAAATACAAGCATGTACCTTAATCAGTCACAATCCCAACAACAAGCACATTCAATTAGTTGCAGTGGCAATCTGCCACCCACTGGCACATGTCCTTAAGAAACAAACAAATACAAATACAAAGCTCTCTGAATTGGTACGAAAGCAACAGGACCAGTTGGATCAGATCACTCAATCCCTAGCAGCTATGCAGCAGCACCCTGTGGCCAGTTCTTCTGGTCTTAGTAGTGTGATTTGTCACAGGTGTCAGCAACCAGGTCACATTGCACGGTACTGTAACGCCCGTTCCCAGTTCAGGTCCCCTCGGGTCCAAGCCACCTCTAGCCCTCAGTTGTCGGAAAAACTAACTCCCCCTAGTGTAAGGAGCCGGACATTAGGAGGGGGTGGTTCAGGCTCAGTGGGTCCCCATGTAGATGAGGTGAAGGAGTGTTTAATGGCGCCTTGTCCCCAAGTCACTGTGAAATTATCTGGAGTTCCAGTCCAGTGTGTCCTTGACACTGGTTCTATGGTTTCTACCATTTCAGAGAGCTTTTTCAGGAAATATTTTCCAGACAAGTTAAAGTCCTGTCATTGGTTAGAGTTGAGAGCTGCCAACGGTTTGAGCATTCCTTACTTGGGCTATCTTGAGCCAGACATAGAGGTGTGTGGTGTGGTAATTCCTAGAAGAGGGATCTTGGTTGTTAGAGACCCTCCAGGCCGGGTTAGTTTACCTCATATACCGGGAATAATTGGGATGAATGTCATAAAGGCCTACTATTTTCAGTTGTTTGACCAGTATGGCCCTGAGTTGTTTGAACGCCCTACAGTTTTGGGGGCTTTCAGTTCCTGGCTTCCTGCCTTCCAGTTATATCAGCAGACCGACTTGCAGAAAGACCCTATTCAGACTAGTGTTGCAAAGTTGCGTGGTAAAAGACCTGTGGTTGTTCCTGCTGGCACTACTAAACTTGTACCTGCTACTTGTTCTGCTATGTTGGCCTTGGCAGGGGCTGTTTTGATTGAACCCTTAAATGCAAAGTTTGGCTTACCTGAGGGTTTGTTAGTGTCTCCTTCTCTCTTGCATGTTTTTCGGGGTACTGTTTATGTTCCTGTGGTGAATGTAGGGGTGTGTACGGTTACATTGAAACCCCGCTGTTCTCTTGGAGTGTTGTCTCCTATAGATGTGGTGAGCCTACCATCAGAGTTGCAGGAAGTCCCTTGTGCACAGGAGCAAATTATCGCTGCAGTCAGGTCCCATACTGTCGAGACTGGCTCAGTTAGAGAGAAGATAACCTCCCTTGATCTCTCTATGCTGGATGGAATAGAGCAGTACAAAGTGAGAGCCTTATTGCTAAAGTATGAATCTGTGTTTTCTGCTTTTGATGGTGACCTTGGCTTTACCAATTTAATTGAGCATAGCATCCCTTTGTTAGATGATATTCCCGTACGACAGCGGTATCGGCGCATCCCTCCATCTGAATATGAGGCAGTTAAGTCTCACATTAACCAGCTGCTGGCAACCCGGGTAATTCGAGAGAGCAGTAGCCCTTATGCGTCCCCAATTGTCCTAGTCAGAAAGAAGGACGGTAGTCTTCGCCTTTGTGTAGACTACAGACAACTTAATAAAAAGACCAGGAAGGATGCTTTTCCACTGCCTCGAATAGAAGAGACACTAGACTCCCTCTCGGGCGCCCGCTGGTTTACAACAATGGACCTTGCTTCTGGATATAACCAGGTTCCAGTTGCAGAGATCGATAAGCCAAAAACGGCTTTCTGCACCCCGTTTGGCCTGTTCGAGTTCAACCGTATGCCATTTGGACTATGCAATGCACCAGGGACTTTCCAGCGTTTGATGGAGAGGATATTTGGGGCCCAACATGGTCAGTCACTCTTGTTATATCTGGATGATATTGTTGTGTTCTCTTCCAGTGTTGATGATCACTTGACACGGCTGGAAGGGGTACTAAGTCGCCTAAAACAAGAAGGATTGAAAGTCAAGTTGGAAAAGTGTGACTTCTTCAAAAAGCAGGTGAAATATCTGGGACATCTCATCTCTGAGGAGGGCGTGGCCACGGACCCAGAAAAGGTTGCGGCAGTGTTAAACTGGCCTCACCCCACCAACATCTCAGAGTTGCGGTCGTTCCTGGGGTTTGCCAATTATTACAGGAGGTTCGTAGAAGATTTTTCTAAACTAGCTGGCCCCCTTCATCGTCTTGTTGCAGAACTTGCTGGGTCGAAGGTGTGCAGAGGACGAAGGCAACTGTTGGAAGACGTTTGGTCAGAGGACTGTGAAAGGAGCTTCCAGGAGCTCAAGGCCAAGCTTGTAAGTGCCCCCACACTTGCTTTTGCTGATTTCTCTCTGCCTTTCATTTTAGAGGTCGACGCCAGCCACAGTGGGCTAGGAGCCGTATTGTCTCAAGAGCAAGGTGGCAAAGTGAAACCAGTTGCATATGCCAGCCGCAGCTTACATGTTGCTGAGAAACATTATAGTTCCATGAAGCTCGAAATGTTAGCCATGAAGTGGGCCATGACTGAGAAGTTCAAAGAGTACCTGTGGGGTCACCGATGTATAGTATGGACAGACAATAACCCCTTGAGTCATTTGGACACAGCCAAACTGGGCGCCACGGAGCATCGGTGGATCGCTGAACTCTCAGCATTTGAGTATACAGTCCGATATCGCCCAGGCCGTGTGAACAAGAATGCAGATTCCCTCTCAAGGCAACAGACTAGTGGGGACAGAACGCAACTGGAGTATCTCCTCCCAGGAACAGTCATTCCAGAGGCAATTGGTGAGCGGTTTGTGGGAGTGCAGGAAGACCCTGTCCAGTTGGTCATAACTGCTCTGCCATCCCGCAGCGGGGAAGATCTGGGGGTACTCCAAAGGGCTGACCCTGCCATCTCAGCGTTTCTGGAGTTTTGGCAGCAGCAGAGAGTGCCAAGCTGTGCTGAGAAGGAGCGTCTGGGTCCAGAGGCCCGGGGACTTGTAAAACAGTGGGGCCGAATTGTCCGGAAGGAGGACCTCCTGTATCGGCGCAGCTGGAGACCAGATGGTGGAGAAGAGGTTCTCCAGTTACTTCTCCCAGAGAGCTTAAGATCAGAAGTGTTACAGGAGCTTCATCAACATCATGGCCACCAAGGGATAGAGAGGACGACTGATGTCGTGAAGCAGAGGTGTTTCTGGCCAGGGATGGACAAAGATGTAAAGGACTGGTGCCAGCAGTGTGAAAGGTGTACCCTGGCTAAAAACACCCAGCCAAGAGCTCGTGCTCCTATGGGTCACCTCCTTGCTTCAAGACCAAATCAGCTGCTGGCCATTGATTTTACACTGTTGGAAACCGCCCGCGATGGAAGGGAGCTTGTGATGGTGATGACAGATGTGTTTTCAAAGTTCACCCAAGCCATCCCCACTCGTGATCAAAAAGCAGCTACGGTAGCAAAGATCCTGGTTCGTGAGTGGTTTTACCGTTTTGGAGTACCGGCTCGCATCCACTCAGACCAGGGGAGGAACTTTGAGAGTCTCTTGGTGCAACAGTTATGTGAGCTGTATGGAGTTCAGAAAAGTCGTACCACACCTTACCACCCACAAGGAAATGGACAGTGTGAACGCTTTAATCGAACTATGTTTAACCTGCTTCGTTCCCTTCCTCCAGAAGAAAAACGAAATTGGCCAGAACACCTCCCACAGCTTGTCTTCCACTATAACACCACTGCCCATCAGTCGACTGGTGAATCACCCCACTTCCTCATGTTTGGACAAGAACCTCACTTGCCAGTGGATTTCCTTCTTGGCCATCTTCCGGAGCCTACGGCACCCAGTGTGTGTGACTGGGTGGCAGAGCACAGGAGGCGTCTGAATGTGGCCATGGATGCTGCCAGGGGCAGAGTGGAGCTGGCAGCCCAGAGGAGGAAAGTGAGGCATGATGAAAAGGTTCAGTGCAAGCCACTTGAAGTGGGACAAAGAGTGTATTTGCGTGATGTGGGCCCAGGTCGCAGAAAAATTCAAGATGCATGGGGGTCCACAGTGTACCAAGTCGTGAGAGGGCCCAGTACAGGTGGTGTGGTATATTCAATTGCTCCAGTTGATAAGCTTCATCTTGTGAGACAAGTGCATCGTACTGCTATAAAACCTGCTCTACCACCTACAGATGCCTGCCCTGATGCTTGGCTGCAGTGTCTGCCTGATGAGACTAGTGACGAGGATGATGTGGAGTCTGGATCTTGGCTGGTGGTACGAGAGGCTGTTAGTAACCCGCCTGTAAAGCCTGAACCACCGGAAAGGCCTTCAGTTCATATGCCATATGAGGCGCCACCAGCTGTACAAGCTCCCCAAAGCAGTATCATCGGCCCCAGGAAGTCCAGCCGTAAAACCGCTGGCAAACACTCCAACCCCCATCACCTCCCACGACCGGTTAGGAGTGACGACTGTAGGGCTACTGTTTCTGTGGACACGGGTGCCAGCAGCCTGGTTACCGCCACTTTTTGACCCTGGTTGCGGTTTTGATTTATCGGTGAGCCACCGATCCATAAAGGGGGGAAGGATGTAACCGGGTGGTTTTAGTTCATTGGAAGAGTGGCTGTAAATTCCCACTCTGGTTTGGCTCCCTGAACACACCGTGTCCTGTTCCTCCACCTTCAGTGTGGTTTAGCTCATTAGTGTTACTAAGCACCAGGTGTGTAAGCCAAACATTCTTCTCCAGGGTGTTGGCTGTTTAGTCTCTTGCTGCATGTGGCTGTAGTGAGTGCTGCTGCAGTGTTCATGGAGTTGTGCAAAGCCATGAAGCACAAGCTAAGGTAAATGTTTTTTTCATTAGTCACTTATGGCTGGTTGGGTGCTGTCAATGCTGCTCCACATATTGTTGTGGAGTTCTGTTAAAAGTTATTTGTATTTGTTTGTTTCTTAAGGACATGTGCCAGTGGGTGGCAGATTGCCACTGCAACTAATTGAATGTGCTTGTTGTTGGGATTGTGACTGATTAAGGTACATGCTTGTATTTTCTAATATTGTTTATCATGTGCAAGCACCTTACTAACTGTCATTCCTGTACAGCAGATTGCTACGGTTGCTATATTGTGCTCCCAACTCTGTGCCTTGTTTTAAACTGTACATGCTCTCATGTTACTGGCATGTAACATGAGAGCATGTACAGTTTAAAACAAGGCACAGAGTTGGGAGCACAATATAGCAACCGTAGCAATCTGCTGTACAGGAATGACAGTTAGTAAGGTGCTTGCACATGATAAACAATATTAGAAAATACAAGCATGTACCTTAATCAGTCACAATCCCAACAACAAGCACATTCAATTAGTTGCAGTGGCAATCTGCCACCCACTGGCACATGTCCTTAAGAAACAAACAAATACAAATAACTTTTAACAGAACTCCACAACAATATGTGGAGCAGCATTGACAGCACCCAACCAGCCATAAGTGACTAATGAAAAAAAACATTTACCTTAGCTTGTGCTTCATGGCTTTGCACAACTCCATGAACACTGCAGCAGCACTCACTACAGCCACATGCAGCAAGAGACTAAACAGCCAACACCCTGGAGAAGAATGTTTGGCTTACACACCTGGTGCTTAGTAACACTAATGAGCTAAACCACACTGAAGGTGGAGGAACAGGACACGGTGTGTTCAGGGAGCCAAACCAGAGTGGGAATTTACAGCCACTCTTCCAATGAACTAAAACCACCCGGTTACACATGATGTGACGGTTCGGTGAGAGGTTGGAGAAGTTAGCAGCGACCGTTAGTCGCAGGACGCACGTTGAATTATTCCACACTTCCAATTTATTAAACTTTGTCTGTGTAACGCCAGTTCTCCACAGTACTAAACATTATATGTCATACATGAGCAAATAATATTAGTTTACCGCTCTGCCCCTCGTCACTTGTATATCCTTTTTTAACTACGTGGAATAATAATTCTACTTTTTGTACAAGTGTACAACAACGGAAAACAAAGGGAGTAGGCGCCCCCTTGTGGTGATACCTACTCATCTGGGAACCAACCAATATAATGACTGTTACAATGAGAAGGTCATTTTGTGACTAAATCTAGGAATATCTCCCAGTGGTGAAAGTTTTTCTGTTTCATGAAAAGTAAGTTCAGCAAGGTCTCAAAAAATAACTAAAAATGTGAAAAGCATTTTCAACAGATGCAGTAATAGTCTGTTATTATATACATTTATTGAGATTTTTACATTTCACAGATTTAGACACATCATGGGTACTGGAAACCACAGTACTGTACTCTTGCGAAGGAAATGCATTTCTGATCTTGGAGACAGCACAGGAAGGGTGAATTCTTCTGTCATGTCTGCGTAGAATGAAATAGATGAATCTGCTCAA
This sequence comes from Garcialebias charrua, assembly GCA_038048925.1. Taxonomy (NCBI): domain Eukaryota; kingdom Metazoa; phylum Chordata; class Actinopteri; order Cyprinodontiformes; family Rivulidae; genus Garcialebias; species Garcialebias charrua. The sequence continues at coordinate 7,851 of JBBPBX010016288.1, forward strand.
CCTTCTAGCAATATATCTGTAGATCCTGGGAACACACAGTTACATATATTGTAAGAAAAGTAATGATGGGGAAATGTAATGCAATGAAAGAAAATCTGTATCACAAATATTTACTGCACACTGCTGAACAGGAAAAATAGAAAAAAATTAATCATAACACTAAGGTTTTTCCTCTAAAATAATCAAATATGCTTCAGTTACACAAAAAACAGACTGCTAAAACGTAAAGTGTTAAAATTATAATCTGGTCATCTTTGATTTAACAAACTGAAATTTGTCAGTATAATTTCTCAGGAATAACTGACTTACTCATGACGTGGTTCATTGTCCCCGATTGGACCTTCATCCTGCAGGTATTGACTTCAAATCCTTCATGGTGAGTGATGCAGCTTACATCTGCTTCCTGCAGCCTGAAGGAGAAGGTATCTCCTGGCAGCAGATGCTCTCCCGCTGTGTCTGCATAGGGAAACAGTGCCCACATGTACACCTACTGCAACAGCAATAAAGCAGTACATGTAGTTAGCTACCTACATACATTTATATTGTAAACAAAACACATTTCATCACATCAAACTGACAATTAAGTTACATTTGGTAATAATTACCTCAACACCTTTTTTACATTGCTGATTTGTAAAAAATAAAATAAAAATTCATACTTAGATCCTCCTAAATGAGCATTTCCAGGGATATGATATACAGTAATAACATCACTATAATTTATTAACATTTTGTCTAAATACTTTTGTACGTTATTGTAATTAGGCTATTTTTTCTACTAAACACTTTGAGACTTAACCTTCAGTTTGATGTGATGGGTCACAGATAAACACAGAACCCCTGGGCTTAGACACAGACAATGTGAAGCTATTAGCTGCAGCATGCTAACGTTAGCATGCGGCGCTAGCATGCGGTGGCTAACGCACGGCTATTCATATTTCCAGGATAGAAATGCCCATTAATGCACTAAATCACCAAACTGTTTTTGACAAACTAAAGTAATATGGGGGGTGGGGGGAATCAATTCTTACCATTCCACGTTGCCAACTCTGTCATTGGGCTCATTGTCTTGGAGACCATGATGGCACAATATACGTCATTTCCTGTCCTCCAGAAATTACCATAAATCGGCAGGAAGTGCAGGAAGAATGTAAAAAACTATTTCTGACTGAAAAAAGCATACACAGTATGTTTGTGTTGTTTACTATATGAAATTCTTGTTATATCGATTTTTTCAGATTTGATTACATTTCTCCTTTAAGTGTAGAACCACTAGACTGAGGAACAGCTTCTACCCTGAGGCTGTTAGACTCACGAATCCATAACCAGGATAATCACTGTGAAAATAAAATCACTGTACCACTCTACAGTACTTGGTGATTTGTGACTTATCTGAGCTGCTGATTATCCATACTGCTGATCTCATGCTGCTGATTATTTCATGCTGTATTCATTCGTACCCATCCACTCACCACAGACTCATGTTTGGGCTGCTGTTGCTTCTCTGTATTGTTGTACATTAAAAGTTTTTAGCATATATCTTAGATCCTTATTTACTGTTTCTTTTTATACTTTATATTTTTGCTATTGTTGGATGTAACTGGGACAGTGTACATAATTTTGTTCCACCTCATGTACGGTGATATGAACTGGTTTTTCTTTTATAGATGTGAACGTGTCTTTTTTGATAGATTATAGTGTGTTCTTGTTTTGTGCTTGTGTTTTAATGTTATTACAAAAATATACATACATAAATAAATCACCAGGCCTGCAGCTCAGTGTGTACAAACTGTTGCCAGACGTTTTATTTTTTCTCCAGCTTCACGTCAAACCTTTTTCTGACATTTTTGTTCTGAAAACAGAATCCTCAAGTTTACAGATTAGAGGAGCACTGAACAAAGGAGGATCACTCAGTTCCCGCCTCTTTTCTACTTCCGTTTTAGCGTTCAAGGCTCAGCTGACTAGCGGCTCAGCCAATCACAGGTGGGTTACAGCACAGTGTCATTAGCATGGAGTGTACATAAAGTCAGTCTGTGCTTCTTCAAATGAACATTCATCTCTTGAAACTCGCACCATGCCTGAACCCGCCAAGTCTGCGCCCAAGAAGGGCTCCAAGAAAGCCGTGACCAAGACGGCCGGCAAAGGAGGCAAGAAGAGGAGAAAGACCAGGAAGGAGAGCTACGCCATCTACGTGTACAAGGTGCTGAAGCAGGTCCATCCTGACACCGGTATCTCCTCCAAGGCCATGAGCATCATGAACTCGTTCGTGAACGACATCTTCGAGCGCATCGCCTCCGAGGCCTCCCGCCTGGCTCACTACAACAAGCGCTCCACCATCACCTCCAGGGAGATCCAGACCGCTGTGCGCCTCCTGCTGCCTGGGGAGCTGGCCAAGCACGCCGTGTCTGAGGGCACCAAGGCTGTCACCAAGTACACCAGCTCCAAGTAAACTTGATCATCAATCTGAAACCAAAGGCTCTTTTAAGAGCCACCCACCTCTTCTAAAGAATAATAATCTATTCTTAAATGCTTCAGTTACATTACAAACTGAAACCAGCAACACTGATGTCATGGGAACATTTTGTCATGTGTATTTTGAAAGAAACTTATTGAAAATTAGTAAAATGTTGTCAATTATCTTCACATCCCACTTATTGTAGGATGGCAAAAACTAAACTCTGAAGAGCAGTATTTTTCAGTACTGGCACGTTTAAAAATAAATCTCAATACTTGTGTCCACCGAATATAAGAGTCAGAATCTTTATTGTCACTTGCACCGCATGTGGTACATGTGATGAAACGAGATTATGTACACAGTACAGGGTCCCAGTTACATCCAACAACAAAATGTAAGAAAAACGGTAATAACATCTAACTAAGAAAAACATCAACTAAAAATGCAAAAAATAAAAATTCTTTGAGTACCGGCACGTTTAAAAATAAATAGCAATACAGTACTTGTGTCCACCGAATATCAAGAGTCAGAGAATCTTTATTGTCATTTGCACCGCATGTGGTACATGTGATGAAATGAGATTATGTATACAGGGTCCAGGGGGGCCGCCAGGAATATTGGGCCCCATGACAAAAAAATCCAATTGGGCCCCCCTGCACAGCTGCTTTTGCCACATCTCTAGAATTTAACTGACAGTGGTGGGATGTAACTAAGTACAAATACTTTGTTACTGTACTTAAGTATATTTTTCATGTACAGTATTTGTACTTTACTTAAGTAGAATTAAATGTGGGTACTTTTACTTTTACTGCACTACATTTTACATAAAGTATCTGTACTTTCTACTACACTACATTTCTATAATGTGTTGAGTTACAAGTTACATTCACGTTGCAGCTTTTTGATTTGTCGTTAGTTTGAAAGTAACTGATGTTGAGAGGGGTTCTGGTCCATTGAATCACTGCAAAGTGGGCAGGTAACGTTAGACCCACCTTCAAGAAGAGCTGGACCAGTGACGTATATTTTAGTATACAGGGAACCCCCGACCTACGACTCCATCGACCTGCGAACCACGGGACCTACGAACGAGCCAAAGTTGAAGAATGCCATCGAGCTACGGCGAAAAGTTCGTGACCTACAAACGAACCAAGCTAAAATATATAATCGAGCTACGGCAGACTGGATGCACGACCTACGAACGAGCCCCATTACAAGTCCCTTCTTAGGTCCCGAACTCGTTCGTAGGTCGGGGGTTCCCTGTATATGTCATTGAGCTGGGAGCACCCACAGCACCACTAACACACCCAAAATGGATTCCACTACAGAGATTCAGCCAGAAGATACACAACACCCAAGGCCTTATTGAAAGCTTATTGAAATGTTATTGAAAGACTATTTAGTACAGCAGGACAGATTCTCTCTCCCAAAAGATCCAGACTGGACTCAAAAACTTTGAAAACCAACTTCTTCTGAACTTGAACAAGAAATTCTTGCTGCAATATTAAAATGTGTCAGTTCATGGGATGTTAGGAGACAAGAGATGTCTCCAAATGTCTCGACACTCAGGTCCAAGTTTTGAAAATGGTGTCAGGAAGTTAAAATATTTGACCCATTACAAGGTTGACATATTTTAACTAGAGTTGATGACAAACTGCAGAACTGATCAGAACCTGTTCCTTTGTTAGGTCTAATGCTCCTTTTTTTCAGGCAGACAACTTTTACTTAAATGTGTTTAGTGCTGTTAAAATGACACATTGGTTTTGTTTTATGTTAAATAAAAACTTTCAAAGATATAATCATTCCTCTTTCTTAGTTTGCTTAATGGTATTTAACTCATCCCTGAAATTCTGATGCACAGAATCACAAGTCTAAGTGTGAACTGTGTCACAGGGTAAGCACAATAAAAACATGTATTATCTGCAGCATTGTTCATTAAAATGACTCAACACTATTAATGTATTACAGAAAATATACATAGAGTATGTACACTTAATGGTATTGTAGACCACTGCATTAGGTAATACATTCAGCAAGTACTTTTACTTTAATACTTTAAGTATTTTTAAAAGCAAGTACTTATTTACTTTTACTTAAGTAAAAATATTAATATGGTTCTACTTTTCGTATTTTCCGGTGTATAGGTCGCACCTTTTTATGGTTTTTTCAAAGCCTGCGACCTATACACCGGTGCGACCTATATATGGCTTGTTATCACTTTTGGTGAAACAAATTTTTAAATCCAGCTCATTTCACAATTACGTTCATTTATTAAGGAAAAGTTCAGCTCAGACATATATTTGCTATAATTTTTATCAAACAAATAATTGTTTTTAAGTGTTAATCTTCTTAAAAGCCTTGCTGTGCGCTCCTGTGGCAGACATTTGCAGCAGAGCTAAACGTAGGTGCGACCTATACACCAGTGCGACCTATCTAGGGATTTTTCCAATTCTATTGGTAATAATTGGATGATGCGACCTATACACCGGTGCGACCTATACACCAGAAAATACGGTACATTTTTGTCTGTTTATTTGTACTTTTACTTAAGTACAGTGTTTGAGTACTTTCTCCACCTCTGCTAACTGATCCAGCAAAAGTTTTACATAAATAACATTAAAGGCTTGCTTCCTTTGGTCCAATACTGGTACTAGCACAATATTTACTGTTAGTGAATTGTACATGCAACCGTCTGCATAGAGTATGCAATTCACTATTTAAAGCAAGATTAAAAACTACACATAAAAATGCACTAAAAGCCATATATTAATCTCTATTTTTATTGCACAAATTCAAAACAAAAAATTCTCTAAACATTCTTGAAAGATAAAAGACACTTAAATATACATTTGTAAATTGTAACTATATAACATTTACAAAAATCTACCTTACATCGTGTATAACTTTACATTCAAATTAGATTAAAATATATTGTCATCATCACCTCAAATTAGTGAAAACAGCAGATCTATGAACAAGGTAGGAACAAACTTCTGGAAACCCAACATTTTCATGCCTCAAATATATCATTTAACAGTATCTGCCTCTTGTTCAGCCTGACTCACACAGAGCCCAGCGCCGAGCCTTCTTGCTTCTGACTGCACCAGCAGCGTCAAATGAGCTAGGAACATACCATTTCATGCAGATACAGGGGGGTGTTGTTAAATATGTTGATGTTTGCTTTTTGGTCTGGGAGAGATAATATTTAAGTTTTACTGTTAAAACAAGTAAAAACAAAGCTACTACCATTAATGTATTATTATCAGGGGCCCACCACACCATGAAAAAAAATAATTAAAAAAAAAGCCCAATCTCGGGCCCCTTTCAGTCAAGGGCCCCTGGAATTGTACCAACTTTTACCCCCCATACGGCGCCCCTGACAGGGTCCCAGTTACATCCAACAACAAAATGTAAGAGAAAATGGTAATAACATCTAGAATATAACTAAGAAAAACATCAACTAGAAATGCACTAAGCACTAATGTAATAGAAAAACATTACAAACAGTATATCTTGTCAACTTTAGTTAGAAACAAGCATGAAAATTAATTACTTGAAAAGGTTTTTTTTTTTTAAACAATATTTAAATGTTTACCTTGAATGATGTTCTGGATGCATGCTCAATACTCTAGAAAAACCTAAAAAAGTTAAGTTTGGTCCTCTGGACATTCACAAAAAAAAAAAATGTTACATCTCTCCTCTGAAAGACTTCTTCAGTCTGAGGAGCTGTATTCAGCTCAGTCTTATAAATAGCACCATCTCGTAGTGGATCAGCCAGTTTGCTGTCCAGAGGACCAGACTTAACTTTTTTTTTTTTTTTAAATGCTATTTTATTGTCTTTCTTGTAATGTTTTGTGTTTGTGGTTTGAACGGAAGTAACAGTACCAGTATATATTTTTAATTCATTCTGTATTTTTATGAGGTCCTTCTGTGCATTTAAATATTTTAATTCAGAAAAACAATCTGTTTAACAAGATTAAGACAGACACTTTTTACCCCTCTCCACATCAATACATATTCCAGTGTCAAAAACCACTTTCGGTACAGACCGTCTGGTAAATGAAGCCAAATTTTAAAATGCTCAGCAATTCAGAAGAGATAAAAAAAATATATTTTAATGTTGGGAGGTGAATCAGGTACCAGTCAGCGGAGGATGCTACACACATCATTTTTGCATCATATTTAAATTGGAAACAATCTAACATCTAATATCAAAGTTCACATTGTTTTATTTGAATTTCACAGAGTTTCAGTTGTTTCATGATATTTGGGAAAAATAGGTGACATAAAGGAACAGTCACGCTGTGCTCGGAGCAGATTGTGGGACAGAGTTTTAGTTTTTCCATCTCACATTCATCACGTAAATCTCTTACCCAGAGAGCATCTGATGAATTCAGAAGTATTTTCATACCACTAGTCTTTACTGACAGATATCCTTTATCTGTCTTGTTTTTCAGGTTAACATGTTGCATGATTATTGGAAGAAATGTAGGCCTAACTGCAAGGGAAAGAAGTTTGTATTGTTTTAATAAGACCTCTTCTAAAGAACAGTATTTATTTTTGCTATAAAGTACAAATTACAAAGTATTTATAGGATTTGTCTGTTTTACATATACTGTAATGGAAAATAAACTTGATGGCAGTCGTTGGTTACGTACTGTAGTGTAACCCCAGATTCTATGAGTAGGCGCAGCCCTTTAAGGCTATCACTAGGGGGTATATCCCTCTGCGCGCAGCACTGAAAACTTTAGTCCACGCCCACCTGCTGTGTGGGCCCCATATTGGTCAATATAAATTACGGTGAGACTGGACAATCGGCTCACAAATAACTTTTTTCATTAGCCATTTAGGAACCAGTGAGGCCCAGAGCTTAAAGGTGAAGTCTGCAGTTTCTGTAGAACTGCAGCACTTAGAAAAATTTCAACAAGTAAAGCATTCTGATCCCTCCCCCTCAGAGCCATATATGGCTCTGCCCCCTTGTGGTCTGTTAAAATTCAAATTCAAGCTCTGTTTTTATTGGCTGATTCAAATTCAAGCTCGGTTTTTATTGGCTGGTTACAAACTTTGTTTTTATTGGCTGGAAAATGGCGGGTCACTTTTTCTTTTTAGAAATGCTTATTTCAAGAATCAAGAATCAAGAATCAAGAAGGTTTATTAACATTGCATCAATTTTCATCGGTACAACGTAAATATGTAGTTTCAGACATCCAGGAGATAGAATGAGTGCAAACAAGCTGCAGCTGAACAAAGCATGACATGTTTATCAACACGTTATATGTTTATCAACACTCATAACTCATAGCGCGGCCAGGCCCAATCTGTCCCCAGATGAAGGTCAAAAGCAGGAAAACAGGATAAGACACGGGGTTTACAGCGTTGATATTAAAAAAAGATGAATCACGTTTTGTCTTCAAGACACCGCGTGAATCAGTAAAAACCATATCAAATAAGCACATTTAGTTACAGGACAAGATGCATTTATGACGGCAGGCGGGAGGGAACAGTCTGTGTGTAACAATTCTAGATAAGAAACAGTTCGCTGGTCTCAGAGCTCGGCTCAAACCAAGAATGCACACAGAAACCTCTGGGGGAGGGGTAGGAGGCAGCGGGTTCCTTCAGCTCCCAGTCTAGGAGAAGATTTGTAGACAGCCTTCAACAGTCCAAGGCCAGAGGCCAGATTAGATAAGTTGCTTTATTTTCCAGTCAGCCCACAGTGTTCTTTGTACTGCGGTCTTTAAGTCCAGGTTCTGTTTTCTGGGTCCAAATCGCCGAATTCGTGTCAGGTTCCGAGCTAAAAGATTCCTCCATATGTGCTCTGTTTGAATCCGAGCGCTGTAAACGAGTCCACAGTTCACACTGCAGGTCCGCGGCAGCCACCGCTTCTCTCACCGTGTGACACAGCCCGCACAAACAGCTGGGAAGGTCCTTCATAGCCTGGATCAAAGCATTTTCGCTGAGCGGAGGTCCTCGTCAGCACGCCAATCGCCGCGGTCCCCCTCAGCCCTTCAGTGGCATGAGCCTCCGGTGTCCCAATAAAACACAGAGATTCCACGTCCCCGACAGAAAGAGCGGACAGTTGCATTAGCCTGCTCATAGAGTCCATAATGCAGCTCACCGCCTGCGTGTCGATAGGGCGCCCTGGCTCTCCCCGGCCGGAGCGCTTCGCAGAAATTTTTGTTGTCGATAGAATCGATAAGTGAAATAGCCCAGAAGACAGTCCACGCACATAATTCCATTCCAAATTGGTTCGAGCGAGCGCTGAAGAGTTATAGACGAGACAAATGCAGAAGCGGGGGAGGGAATGCAGGGAGATGTAGGAGCAAAAGGAAATGCGACCAGTCCCTGCCGAGAGCGGAAGTGAAACCCCTGGAACACCTGGAGAAGCAAGGGGACAATATTTTTTTTTAGTTTTTTTCAGAGATTACCTCTCTAACATCAATCTAGTGACAGAGTGAAGAAATAAGTTAAAAATATATTGTTAGAAAAGTTACATATAGCAGCTTTAAAGGGCTGCACCTATACTCATTAGGCTTGTTATAGATTACCCGATTCGACCGGATATCCGGTTTGACATGCTAGCGATGTGGTTGCATCGGTAGCAGCCACGTAAACCGACAGCAACCAGCCACAAATCCAGAGATGTACCGGTTGTAAAGACACGGACCGGTTATCACGAGACTTGCTGGGTTTACAATGCGTTTCTAAAACAACGCGAGAGCGAAGCTATCCTCACGCATGCGCCATAGCTCACCAAGAGCACGAGCGAGCATGGATGTAAATAGTAGCCGCCGCGCTAGCGAGTCACCGCGAAAGATTTTCAACACATCAGCCAGACAAAAATCTAAAGTGTGGAACGTTTTCGGGTTTTACTAGAAGGACGGAAAACTCGACAAAAGCCACGCTATTTGTAAGCTATGCAGCGCACCTCCGAAGTACACTGGTAGCACAACAAACCTCGACCAACAACTTTTCAAGCCTCACAACAACGAGCAGGAGCATGCAGCTGCCACACACAAAGCGACGGGTAACGTTATCACTAAATTTTACGGGCAACTCAGTGATAGTTCACGAGCTACACAGGCCTTGAAGATCTCTTCCACACTGTTTTAAGTCCCTGCCCTTCCTCAGTAGCAGTGATAACTCCTGTCAATGAGCCCACAGAATGGGTGAACAGTCTTGTTGTTACACAGAAGAATAAACACGTTGTTGGACCCGAACTGCGTTGTCTCAGCCTTCACCTATAATATAAGCTGCATGACTATGACCCACAGCCATACAAGATTAATAAGAAGCATAAAGCTACAACAGTAGCCATGATGCAGAGAGGACATTCACAGCTATAAAGCAACATCCCTGCATCACAAGGTAAATCCCCCAGCACACTGTCAAAATACATCTTACGCCAAAAATACACTACACGCGTTGCAGCTCCGCCCCGCTCCGGTCCGACCTCCGCAGCAAATACGCACCCATTATAATCAATGACAGAATTTACACTGGCTCCACACGGCGGCGGCGAGCTGCGGAGAGCGGACGGCAGTCCGTCAAAATTAGAAATTTTTCTATTTCTGCCGGACGCCGGAGCTGTGCCGGAGTCAACTTTTGAAGATTACGTCGCACCAACAGGAAAAGGAACGAGCACAACTTCCGTATTTACAAAATAAAATCACCACGGGCGGACTAATCCTAGCTCTATACGGATTTATTTGTACAAAAATGCTGTCAAACTATCATTTATGACTACGCCTACAAACGCAATACAAGAAATAAAAAGAAATACAAGAAATAAATAAAGTATTTTATTCTGAAATGTAATACATCACTTCCTGTTGCTCAAACCATGTCCTGTCGCTCATTTACGAGAGAAGATCAAGGCAGCAGTCTCTACTGTTGTTCTCTTTCTTCCACCGAGTGAATTGTTTTGTTCTGACTTACTTATTTATCACTTGATTTATCGCGCGATCTCGCAATTCCCGCGCATGCGTCTCGGAGCGGCGCATCCACTCGGACCTGAGCAGAGCGCAGGTAGTGGAAATTGGACTCGCACAGCTGCGACCTGCGGAGCGGGGCGGAGCGGAGCCGCGTGTAGTGTATTTTTGGCGTTACAGTCTGCTGTGTTTTGTTGCTGTCACTAGATTTATTCTGCCTACTGTTTTTTGATTGTTTACACTGCATTGAACCATACTGTACACTAGTGGCGGGCGGTGCATTTCACACCTAGGCCTTCAGTAGTGCTCCATCTGAATCAATCCAAGCCTCAATAACTATTTTATGACTATAAAACTTCTACTACAGGTACAGCTGCGACACACATAAAAAAAGCATCAAAAATAACCTGATAAAACTGTAATATTATTTAAGAATATAGCAACATTGTACTCACCAAAAACCCTGATTATTTGTTATTACACTGTCTTTAATATTATATTAATAAAAGTCAAAGTCAAAGTCAACTTTATTGTCAGAACTGCAATATGTGCAGGACATACACACACGCCCGGATTTTCGCAGGGGCTAGTATGGGCTTGAGCCCCTGGCCCCGGAATTTAGGGGCCCCCCCCGGAGCCTCCGCCCCCGCCCCCTAAGTTTATTTTATTTGTAAACGGATAGTGTCAGAATTTAACCAATGACTAAGATGATTTTGACAGTGCCTTTGAAAAATGTTTTAATTTGTTCTGTCAAATGTCCATCTTAAATGATTGCTTATTATTGGTCCAGTTTTGACGCGCATCTTAGGGGGGGGGGCGGGGGGCGAGTGTCATTCACCGACGCTGGTCCTACTGTATTTGTTTTTACAATGGCGGACAATAGGAAATACGACAGCGGAGCGCAGAAAAGAAAAAAGAGAATAGAAAAAGTGCATCGTGACAAAGAGGCGATAAATAAAATGCCTAAACTGACAGGCTTTTTTAAACCTGTTAGCAGAGATGGAGCAGGACCACCTCCATCATTACTCCCCGCTGATGAAACTGTTAGCTTCGCTAACACCGGCTGCACGAGCCCACCAGAACCTTCAGCCGTGACCGGCGTCCAGGCTGGACTGGCATGTGAGGAGTCAGCGCAGGTGGAAGCAGGATGTTCTTCAGCAGGTGGAACGACTAACACCGGCTGCACGAGCCCGCCAGAACCTTCAGCCGTGACCGTCCAGGCTGGACTGGCATCTGAGGAGTCAGAGCAGGTGGAAGCAGGAACTTCTTCAGCAGGTGGAACTGTGGATCCGTACAGTACTGATCCTGCGCTTTGGGGGGACATTGACAAGTCCGCGCGGGCTTACTGGGCTGAGCGAGGGCCGGGCAGCTGCCAAAATATGAACGTTAGTTTTCAAGCATCTGAACGGGTGTACAAGCATCAAAAACGTCTTTTCTCCAAATCTCACTTTCAACGTAAGATGGCAAATGGTGAGTACATCGAAAGACCGTGGCTGCTCTACTCTCCATCCTCTGGAGCTGCGTTTTGTTTTGCATGCTGCATTTTCAGCGATGCCACTACACAGACAAGCTTTGAAACTGGTTTCTGTGACTGGAAGCACGCAACTAAACGCATGAAGGAACATGAAAACAGTGAAAATCACAGAAAAGCAATGCTGACATATGTTTCACTTGCATCAGCCAGCGGGAGGATAGACACACAGCTGCAGAGACAATTTGAATCTGAGTGTGCATATTGGACTGAAGTTTTGAGAAGAGTTGTGTCTGTTGTGAAGTTTTTAGCAGAGAGAGGACTGGCTCTTAGAGGAAACAGTGACATATTTGGCCGAACTGATAATGGGAATTATCTGGGAATACTGGAGTTAATCAGTGAGTTTGATCCTTTTCTGAAATCTCACATAGAGAAATATGGAAATGCAGGTGCAGGGAAACCCTCATATCTTTCTTCCCAAACATGTGAGGAATTTATTCAGCTGATGGGTGATCGTGTTCTATCAGAAATAGTGAGTGAAGTAAAAATGGCAAAATACTTCTCAATCTCTGTTGACTCCACGCCAGATGTTGCACATGTTGATCAGTTAACATTTGTGTTAAGATATGTGTCACCTGAAGGACACTCACAGGAACGCTTTCTGAAGTTTCTACCAATTGAAAGTCATACCGGGGAAGCTTTATGTGCATCTGTACTCAAGGTTTTGGAAGAGATGGGGATTGACATTGCAAACTGCAGGGGGCAATGCTATGATAATGCTGCCAACATGTCAGGAGTATATAAAGGACTACAAGCACGCATTAAAGAACTCAACCCCCTAGTTGAATGGGTTCCATGTGCTGCACATACTCTGAATTTGGTTGGAGTTAATAGTGTGAACTGCTGTTTTGAGACAGCTGATTTTTTCCAGTTTGTGCAAAACTTATTTAACTTTTGCTCTAAGTCAACAGCAAGGTGGAAGGTGGTGACAGATGGACTGCAGCCTAATGCAAACAAGCGCATTGAAACACTGAAGTCCCTTTCAAACACTAGATGGGCTGCACATGCAGATGCCACACAGGCAGTGCATATTAACTATGCAAACATTCAAAAATCATTGCAGAATATTGTAAATGACACAAACCAAAATGCAGCAATAAGAAATGAAGCAAGATCACTTGATAAAAAAATGGACAAGCTTGAAACAGCTTTTATGTGTACATTTTGGCACAGCATTTTGCAGCGCTTTGAAAAAGCAAGTGCAGCTTTGCAGGCTGTGGAACTAGACTTGTGTAAAGCTGTGGATTTGGTGGGGTCCTTGCGGGAGTACATTGGAGGTCTGAGAGATCAGTTTGATAGGTTTGAGTCTCAAGCAAAGAAGTTGTCTCCAACAGTTTCACAGGCTTACAGAGCTACTACTCAAAGACTCCAAAAACTTTTTTGGGAGAGTGCCACCTCAGAGGTTGAGTTATCAGCTCAAAAAAAGTTATCCACCAGTGTTTTTTTGGTGGTTGTTGACAGACTGCTTTCTGAAATCGATCGCAGGTATGCTGCATATGATAACCTCAACAACACTTTTGGCTTCCTGAACAATTTATCTGGTGTTACTGTTCAAGAGCTAAGAAACAAAGCATCTCATCTCCAAAGTAAATATTCAGCGGACTTGGAGATGGACTTTGTGGAGGAATCTGTCCAGTTTCATATTACAGGGTATATGCAGCAGACTGAGAGACAGCTCTGTTCATCAGGCAGTCAGAATGCTAAACACTCTGCCTGCTCTGCCCCCCCTCCCATTTGAACTGCCTTAACACTAAAACTTTCTCACACATTATCACTCAACACAAAGTTTTTCACTAAACTCTCGGTCATGTGCTCATACAGTTTGCACTACTTCTCATACTTGCACTAATGTCTGTATTACATCACTGCCTATAATCATAATACTGTTTACATTCTCTGTTTACATTTATTAATACTGTTTACTTTTATTACTACTGCTTACATGTAATTACTACTGTTTACATTTATTTACACTACTCTAATATCTACACCACTGCTGGTACATATACAGTGTGCTCTGAACGGTCTTATTTAGGGATGCCCAATGTGCCTTACTGCATATGCCACTTTTTGCCTCTATAACAACATCAACTACTACCTCATACATATACTGTGTACATTGACTCATACGCTGCTTTGCCACTTTGCAAATGTCAATGCTAGAAACCTTTAGTTTATTTTAGTTATACTTTTTATACTCTTTTTTTGTGCTAGTATGCAAAAACTCAGGACAGTATTATGTTCATTAAATGTTTAATGTTTTAGTTTTAGAGTTGGTGTGGATTTTCATGCTCTTGCACCGCTATGCAAAAAAAAAAAAAACTCAGGACAGTGTTAGTTTTACTATTTTATGCTTATGTCTATTATTATATGTTTCAGTGTTTCAATGTTTAGATGTTTACTGTTGCACCGAGGGACTGAGAGAAACGCAATTTCGGTCCTGTGTATGTCCTGTACAGTACATATTGCAGATCTGACAATAAAGTTGACTTTGACTTTTGACTTTGCAGAAATTCTTTAGTTGAATTTAATACCTTTTTAATACCATCATCACAATATTTTTTAATACCATCACGGCACTGAGCTGTAACCGTAGCGGCAACCTGTTGTATTTCAGTTCAGAGCAACTGATGACTGTCATTTTCTTCCTAAACTTTGGTAGTAAATGTAGTTTTATAACAATTACTGGATACATCAATTTGCTTCTTGCCTCAATAAAAGCACTGACCTACTTGTTATTTAAATCTAACCCAAGAGAAAAAGTTTAATTGTTCCCACACACAGCATATCTCTAATGGCAAACAAAAAACTGTAAACTTGAAAACAGAACAGTTTAGTTAAAATAATTCAACACTGAACACATACACAATTCAAAAAGAGAGGGAGAAAAATAATAACTATTGTATTTTTCATCCTGTAAGTTGCAGTTTTTTGCATAATTTACATGCCTCGCAACTTACCCGGAATTTACACTACATGCGTTCCGCCCCGCTCCGCAGGTCGCAGCTGAGCGTCTCAAAGTCCAGTTTACACTACCTCCGCTCAGCTCAGGTCCGCCTGGATGCGCTGCTCCGAGACGCATGCGCGGGAATTGCGAGATCGCGCGATAAATCAAGTGATAAATAATGAAGTCAGAACAAAACAATTCATTCGGTGGAAGAAGGAGAACAACAGTAGAGACTGCCTCGCTGTTTGATTGTTTTTTGCATTGAGATATGAGCGACAGGACATGGTTTGAGCGACAGGATGTGATCTATTACATTTCAGAATAAAATACTTTATTTATTTATTTATTGTATTGCGTTTGTAGGTGTAGTCATAAATGATAGTTTGACAGCATTTTTGTACAAATAAATCCGTATAGAGCTAGGATAAAAGTCCGCCCGTGGTGATTTTATTTTGTAAATACGGATGTTGTGCTCGTTCCTTTTCCTGTTGGTGCGACGTAATCTTTGAAAGTTGACTCCGGCACAGCTCCGGCGTCCGGCAGAAATAGGATCGGATCCTATTTTGACGGACTGCCGTCCGCTCGCCGCCGCTGTGCGGAGCCAGTGTAAACGCTCTCATTGATTATAATGGGTGCGTATTTGCTGCGGAGGTCGGAGCGGGGCGGAGCCGGAACGCATGTAGTGTAAATTGGGGGTTATAGGCCAAAGTGACATGTTTATGGATTTTTCCCATTTTTATAAACCTTTTTTAGCTGAGACATGACCGTTTCCATTCATTCTGACTGAAAAAAAACCCCAGCAATACTTGATGGCCCTATCCACCTTATTCCTAGCCCCCATGATGCCTTGCGCGAATTATGTGTACGACTTCCGCCGAAAGTCAGAACTGGCACTTTTAGCAACGCGCTAACCGGTTTTCGTCAGAGGTTTTAGGTCATAAAATATGTGGGAACACAAACGATCACAACTCAAATGTGGAGATATTGTTTTACCGCTACCTACAGCTGTTGAGGGGTGGGAGGACGACTTGAAGAAGTGGCCGAAAATAACGTACACTAGCATGTTTAGCTACTAGCATACTTAGCTACTTTGTTGACAGTTGCTTCAGATGGCGAAGCGATGAGCAATCTGAAAAGCTCTGAAGCTTATTAGTATCTTCACAGTAACAAGGTTGGTCCTGTTATGTTAAGAGAGGTGGGACACATTCTTATTTACCTTAAGGCAAACATAAAGCCCAGTCTAAGCATTAAAAATCCACATCTCCAGGTCCAGCTAACAATGATGTTGCCTTGGACTTTTGAGCTGCAAGATGTTTATCTGGACACCAACTGATCACCTGGAGCTTGACATTTCTTTTGACAAAGACTTTACTGATTCACAAATGAAGCACCTTGAGAACTTTTACTAAAATACAGCTCAAAACAAATAAATAAATAAATAAAAACTTAAATAAAAAAGAAAAATCATGTTGAATCGCCACCTTATCGTGGTGGAGGTTTTTGCATGTCCCAGTGATCCCAGTAGCCATGTTGGTGGGGACTAAGTGTGGGACCAGACTAAGAGCGATTCAGAAACATTCGTCTTTGTTTATTATTAAAAAACATGGATGGAAAAGCTAAATATGTCAGAACATAAAAGGTGCTAAACTACCAAAGTCATAGCAAGAATGTTGAACTAGCTCAAAAATGTCTTCAGAGCAGGGCCGTGCAGAGACCACTAAGGGCAGGTGCTCAAAAGAAAATAGAAAAAGGGGGCACATCTAACCGCATTTTAGAACAGAATATTAACAAAGTCACATTCAGAGTTTAATAAACTAGCTTCTATCACTGTGTCGTGGAGAGCGTGTTTTTATTGTTGTTGTTTGTACTCTATTTTTTGATGAATATTTTAGTAAAAAACGGATTGTAATTTTAAAAATTAACAACAAAAAACAGATTGTAATAAAAAGATTGTTATTTTAAAAATAAACAAACAAAAAACAGAGTGTAATTTTAAAAATAAACAAACAAATAACTGATTGTAATATTAAAAATAAACACATAAAAACAGAACAGGAGAATTCATCAATGGAATCAAAAGCCCTTGATGTCTATGTGACATCATCTTGATCATGATGATGTCACAAAGACATCAAAGAGCAAAGGATGCCATCGTGTCACATGACAATGCCACGTGACATCATCATCAGCCTTCTATATAAACCAGAATGCAGCTTAGAAGCTCAGATCACTTAAAACTCTTCACAGAGAAGCATTGTTTTAGTGTAACACAAGTTTTTGTCAGCGAATTTCGGAAAAGGTCTTATCAGAGACGACCCAATCCGAGACACGGCAGGAACCAGGGAGCCCAAATGGAACAACCCTCCATGGACAGTTCGGACGCCTGTGAGTACCAACAATTAAACCCATGGTGGAAGGAGCTTCAAGACACCAAAGCTCAGTTGGAAAAACAGAAGAACCTCAAGGAAGTTTTTATTCACAAAATGGTTGAGGCTAGGGAAGAACTGGAGAGACTGGAGAGACATTCCAATCCAGAAACTCTAACCCCGGCTTTACACTGCACGCGGCTCCGCCCCGCTCCGGTCCGCAGGTCGCAGCTGAACGAGTCCAATTCCCACTGCCTCCGCTCCGCTCAGGTCCGCCTGGATGCGCCGCTCCAAGACACGTGCGAGATCGCGCGATAAATCAAGTGATAAATAAGTAAGTCAGAACAAAACAATTCATTCGGTGGAAAGAAGGAGAACAACTGTAGAGAGACTGCTGCCTTGATCTTCTCTCGTAAATGAGCTACATGGTTTGAGCAACAGGAAGTGATGTTTACATTTCAGAATAAAATACTTTTTTATTTATTTATTTTTGTATTGCGTTATTAGGTGTAGTCATAGTCATAAATATAATAGTTTAGTCATAGAATAGTCATAATTGATAGTTTGACAGCATTTTTGTACAAATAAATCCGTATAGAGCTAGGATTAGTCCGCCCGTGGTGATTTTATTTTGTAAATACGGAAGTTGTGCTCGTTCCTTTTCCTGTTGGTGCGACGTAATCTTCAAAAGTTGACTCCGGCACAGCTCCGTCATCCGGCAGAAATAGAAAAATTTCTAATTTTGACGGACTGCCGTCCGCTCTCCGCAGCTCGCCGCCGCCGTGCGGAGCCAGTGTAAATTCTGTCATTGATTATAATGGGTGCGTATTTGCTGCGGAGGTCGGACCGGAGCGGGGCGGAGCCGTAACGCATGTGGTGTAATTCCGGGGTAAGTTCTGCCAGGATTGGCTCCATGACGAGTTCAGGTTGCTTCCATCTGGAAGCAGGTTTCTACAACCCAAATGTAGAACGAACAGATTTAAAAACTCATTTATCCCAGTAGCAATCAGGTTTCTTAATGCACACTAATTTTAACACTGTTATTTTAATGTCTTATTGTCTTGTGTTTATATGTGTATGTGTGTGTAAGTGCATATGTATGTATGAATCTGTGCACACCTATTGACTGCAAATCTAATTGCCCCTCAGGGATAATAAAGGAACTTGAATCTTGAATCT